>CAJVPJ010000015.1:0-81133 GCA_910592205.1 Paraglomus occultum
TTTTTTTCGAAAAATACAATCAATTAGCTTCACAACGGTACCAAAATCATTGTAATTTACATAGTAAATACGTGCAATTAAGGCTTTAGAAAAAAAAAGATTTTCCATATATCTTATTAGTAAATTTCAAGGAGTGACCAATACTTTTGGTCAGTATGTGTACATGTATAGAATATGATATATGAAGGGTGTGTGTAACTGTAATTTATTAAAATCAATAGTAGTATTTGTTGTATTGATAATGATTAAAACACCCTTTAAGATTCAGGCTAGTAATAATAATATAAATAAAATTAGATTCTAGTACCTTCAAAGTTGTTGGCTCCTGCATCTACCCCAATTTGATTATTCCATAGATTCAAAAAAGTCAGAGATGAATTTGATTCTAGACTTTTACCAATTCTTATTCTGTTGTTCCTGCACTCTAATCTAATTATGGCTTTGATTTAGTACTAGAGCCTTTGTCAATGCTGTCACTCCAATCTAACTAGAATCAAGATATAAATTATTCAAAAAAGTCAGAGACAAATTTGATTCTAGAGCCTTTGCCAATGCTCTTCTCCAAACTGATTATCAAAGATGAATTTGATTCTAGAGCATTTGCTAATGCTGTTGTTCCTGCATCTCCAATCTTGTTATACCTAAGATTCAAAAAAGTAAGAGATGAATTTGATCTTAGAGCCTTTGCCAATGCTGTTGCTCCTGCATCTCCAATCTGATTATTATAAAGGCTCAAAGAAGTCAGAAATGAATTTGATTCTAGAGCTTTTGCCAATGCTGTTGCTCCTGCATCTCCAATCTGATTATCCAACAGATACAAAGAAGTCAGAGATGAGTTTAAGTCTAGAGCATTTGCTAATGCTGTTGTTCCTGCATCTCCAATCTTGTTATACCTAAGATTCAAAGAAGTAAGAGAAGAATTTGATTCTAGAGCCTTTGCCAATGCTGTTGCTCCTGCATCTCCAATCTGATTATTATAAAGGTTCAAAGAAGTCAGAGCTGAATTTGATTCCAGAGCCTTTGCCAATGCTGTTGCTCCTGCATGTCCAATCTGATTAGAACCAAGATACAAAGAAGTCAGAGATGAATTTGATTTTAGAGCCTTTGCCAATGTTGTTGCTCCTGCATGTCCAATTTGATTAGAACCAAGATCCAAAGAAATCAGAGATGAATTTGATTCTAGAGCCTTTCCCAATGCTGTTGCTCCTGCATGTCCAATCTGATTAGAATCAAGATCCAAAGAAGTCAGAAGTGAATTTGATTCTAGAGCTTTTGCCAATGCTGTTGCACCTGCATCTCCAATCTGATTATTCCACAGATACAAAGAAGTAAGAGCTGAATTTGATTCTAGAGCTTTTGCCAATGCTGTTGTACCTGCATCTCCAATCTGATTAGAACCAAGATACAAAGAAGTCAGAGATGAATTTGATTTTAGAGCTTTTGCCAATGCTGTTGCACCTGCATCTCCAATCTGATTAGAACCAAGATACAAAGAAGTCAGAGATGAATTTGATTTTTAGAGCCTTTGCCAATGCTGTTGCTCCTACATCTCCAATCATAGTATCAAAGAATTTATGGAAGAGTTTGCTTTTAAAATGTCTATTAGTGTTGTTTCTCCTGCATCTATTAGCATTGAAGAAAGATCTAATGTTCTACCTGGTAAATGCTGATTTCTGTCATCAGATAACAGTTGTAATTGTTTGTGTATTTCTGTACAAGATGGTCGTTCTTCAGCATTCTCACTCCAACATGCTGAATATAGCTGAACATATGCATCTGGTGTTTCTGGAAGGGGGGAATCACGATAGCCTTCTTCTCTACATTTTGCCACATTGGTCCATTTTTTACAAGGAATCTGCTCGCTAGAGATCTCCCAGAATAACACTCCAAGGCTAAAAATGTCAGATTTCTTTCCACGTTTATATGGTTGATTTCTGAATGATAAGGGATCTCTGTATGCTGCAGTGCCTTCCCCTAATGATGAGGACATCATCTGTCCAGATAGACCAAAATCAGTAATTTTTGCAATACCTGATTTCATAAGAACATTGAAAGCTGACTGGTAGGAGGATAAATAATAATTAGTTTGCAATCAATATAATCATAAGCACAATAATAAATAATGTAAAATCACAATTTACCAAGTCTTTGTGGATGATATCAAGTTTGTGCATGTATCTCAATCCGTTTGTAATATCCAGACTCAGTTTGTACTTGTCCTCCCATGTTAAACTACGAAAATGTCGCATTAAGTGGATGCGCAAAGTCCCGCCATTTGCAAACTCGAACATCATATGATAACCGTCATCTTCGTCTTTAGATCAAAAAATACATGGAATAAATCATTAATAATGCGCCGCCGGAACGTATTAAGGTAAATTACAATACATGAGTATACTTACAGACACCTAAAAATCGGATAATATTCGGATGACCGCTCACTTTCTTGTGGTTTTTCAACTAGTATATAATCCATGCAAACCATTAGCTATCAAATCGATAACAACGAAAAAACGTACAATACTAAGCAAAAAAATAACAGATAATAACCTACCTCTTTGCAAAATTTCTTGTACAGTTTTTCCTCGCAATCACCCGGACGCCGAACCAAAGTTTTCACCGCAACAGGCACTCCAGTGTGCTTCACTATCGCTTTAAATACTGCTCCATATGAACCAGTAGCGATAGGTATACGTCCCAATTTAATATCGCTTTCTGAGTAACAATGAATAGAACCTTCTTTAATACTTCTCTCTATCCATTCTTTATTATAAACAATGTTAGATTCGTCCTGCTGGCGACTGATCACTTGATCATCAGTTTCCATCTGGGAAGAAGACTGGTCTGGAAACCCGTTTCCCGATTGATTAAAATTGTTTTGGACGCTTCCTTGAGATGGATGGGAAATAATTTCTGTTTGTGGATAGACCTGTAATGTCGTAATAGTATGCAAAAAGCGTGAGCTTGGTACGGTTATCTTACAGCAAACTGAAATTTACAAACCTGTGATTGGACATTCTCCGATGACTCGACCGGAACAACTCCAAGCATGTCTTGAACCGAGTTTTGTCGATCTAATTGATGTTCAGATTGCATCGGCGTGATCAATTCGCTTGGTGTTTGTACTTCACGGTGTCTCGAATACGGGTACTGCGACAACCACTGTTGTTGATGTTGTTCCCGATGAGTAATCAAGCCTTGTCGAGCAGACAGAGCGCTGTCGTTCTGTTGCTGAATAGAATTTGTAAGTAGATGTTGATGTACGGCCAGATTGGAATCGTCTATATAAGTCTGCGATTGTTGCTGGTTTGCCAATTGTGAAGAAGAATAGGTTGGCAGGCCATTGACGGCGGTAAACATAGTTGTTTGTGAATGACTAAGCGATGACTGGTCTTGTCGAGGCTGTGATCCCGCTTGCAAATCTTTATAATACACATACTTTGAGCCATCCCAGTAGTATGCTCGATCAGTCGTAGATGTGGCAGGATTAACCGTATGCCGATGCTGCTGCTGTTGTGCCGATTCCTGTCGTTGTTTATAGTGACTCTGCCAGGTTTGAAACGGTTGTTGCGACATTGTAGGTAACTACAAGACTGCTGTTTACATTAAGTCGTACGTAACTTATGTACTGTATATGAACGAATAAGTAGGGAGTTTGCAGAGCACGACATACTTCAGGTTATACAAACGGATCTAGTGTAGGTTTAGATACGATATGTAACACACTAACAAATAACTCTACTTTTGCAACTAATATTAGCTTTGTGACATCAACTCTCACATCCTTCTACAAACCACAGCGGCTTTATCAGTGTATGCTCCTTTGCAAGCACACACTGTCTACTGTACTGCTCGATATAAGTGCTTGCATTCATGCCATTGAAATCATAAGTAACGTTTAAATCCCAGGCGTTGATACCAACTCTCCTTGGTCTTTTCGATTATTTTTCAATTAGTAAGGTATGGTGCGCTAGAGACTGCAAGGCATATATTAAAATACAGAAAAGTCTGTAAATAATTTCTTCGCATTTTCTGTACTCTAATAATACTTTCTGAAAGACACGGGAAATTGGTATAGAGGTAAAATTTTTCGGATGACTTTGCCCAATTTCCGTGTATTCCATGCTCATACTGCTTGCGCTTAATATTAATATATATATTCTCATTCAACAAAATAGATAGTTGAAGATAAAACCATTAGATATTCTTTCAAATTCTCCTACACTCAAATACCTCTAATGGCACACCGAAATAATTCAACAAAAATTGCGGTTTGCACAGCTGCCGATAGCCGATTCAGCTATAGGCTTGCATCAATACCTGCACGTATCGATCATGTTCCGTATGCAACGAGAATGTCTCTCTTCTGTTTATCTTCATACTTAGCTTAGGCTGATCTGCAAATATGAACCTGTTTGCGACTGTCGTAGTTTAACAGACCAAATGGGATATTCCAAAAACCGAAGAGCGCTAACTCTATTCGGGTATGCTAAATGCTTTTTCTTACAAAGTATACACGAAAAACTCTATATAATATCTAAAAATACATTATTTATATTGCTAAACATGGAAAAAGTGTACGTTGACAAAGCTGAATAAACAAGCTATCATAATGATAGTATTATTACCCAACTACAACATCAACTGCTAAAGTATGGCTGACACAAAAACTTATCATATAACAATATCACTACAAGAAAACCCAAAAATACATTTCATGCTTATCTTCCATATTATTGACATGTTAAAAACCATTAACGTAATAACGAATACAGTGACACCTCCCTAAATGCAACACCTCGGGACCGAACGTTGCGTTGCATTTATGGGGGTTTTGCATTTATGGAGGGTTTCCTTATTAGGAAAGACTTTTTAATAATATACAGATTTTCCTTTATTATACTTTCCAGCCAACTCTACGGAAAAAGTTTACTATACATATTCCTAATCATTAACTAAAAATTGTGTTATGCTACTTTGTCTCATCGAATTTACGAATAAATTTCTCCAAACTATTAACAGCTTTTAAATAGCTGCTGGTCCCCTCTTGTTGAATTAGAAATGCCTTTACGTTTTCTAAACTTTTCAGTGCCTCATGAGCACTCACTACTGAGGTTTCATTACTATCATCGTCAGTTTCTTCATCGTGTTTTTCATTAAATAAATAAATAATATCATCATTTTCGGGAAGCTCAAAAACAATATCTTCCGCTGAAAAAGACAAATATTCATTTATTGTCATTGCATCGAACAATTCAATCTCAGACAATTCATTATTCAACTTTTGAGTTTCATCGATTGAGTTATCATCATCGTTATCGTCCGGAAGAATTTTGGTAGCTTTCCAGCAATTAGAAATGACATCAGATGTAACATTATCCCAGGCGTATTGTATTGATCATTTTTCCTCAACAAATAACATTACGGGAATCACGTGAGTTGCACTTAGGGAAATAAATCTATTAGAACGGGACCGCAAAATCCGTTGCAATTGCAGAAAACGGGGGGTTGCATTTACTCACTAGGTCCCATGCTTGGGACCGAACAAAGTGTTGCATTTAGAGTGGGATTGCACTTATGGGGGTTGCACTTATGGAGGTGTCACTGTATGTTAATATTACTTCCTTCGTACGGTACACACTAACACGAAAGGCCACCACAGAGACATTACCAAATCAAACAAATTTTTGGTTAGTTCGTTTCGTTCAGTATCCAATCCCTCAAAATCCAGATTACTGGATCCACTTATCTTTTAATGCTCTTCTGTAGGCACGACCCGACATCCTGGAAAAATTACAATGTGCTCTGCCCACAAATTCTCTATCTGGACACGTGAGCAAAGCAGGAACTTTTGTACCACTGGGAATTGAATCTGTTGCATAGACTCACATTCTATGCTTATATTAATATTAAACAACACGTTTGCCACTATTGCGCTGATCGGAACTCTTATTATTATGACAGATGAATACTATAAATAACGATAGGGCAAATTTCTATAAGTCTGTCTAAAACGGTATAAATTGTGGTTGGCATTGATGTTAATATTAATGCTTATTTTAATAAAAATTTTTGTAATTTCTAATATAGAGATAACATTAGTGATTTTAATTCAAAAACGAAACATTTTTGTCTAATTTGAAAACATGCCTGGTTGAAATTTTACGTATGTAGAGATAACATCAGTGTTTTCTAATTCCAACATGACACAATTTTGAAAATGTACTTGGTTGACATGTTACATATATTGAGATTACATTGTATTTTTTAATTCTAAACGACACATTTTCGCCTAATTTTGAAACATGCCTGGCTGACATGTTACACAGATTGAGATTACAATAGTATTTTTTAATTCAAAATGACACATTTCTGCCTAATTTTCTGTCTGAAATGTTACATATATATAGGTGGCATGAGTACTCGAGGAAAATTGAAAAGTGTAATGTGTAATTATGCAATACGGATTTCAGTAAGATGGCATCCATAAATCAGTTGAGAATAAGACTATCTGAAATGTGTCAACTTTAGGGATAAAATAGAACCGGGAGTTGTCAATACCGGACGACCTATAATAAATGACCGGAATACTTTTAACATGCATTTCTGACAGATTTCAGAAACAAGTCTGCAGCTTAATTTAGGCTGAAATTGTTTATTTCTACCTGTGACATACTTATGTTGTTAATAAATTGTAGCAGACTACATCACGACTCTATTGTTTATCTGATGAACAATCACTCTTGATGACAACGCGTGAAATACCATTTTTCTAAAACCTTATTATTATCGTGTCTCGAAAAGGGTGTAAATATTCTACTACGCGTGTTCCACATAAACAAAGTTAATATACAATATTAACATTCTTTATTTACAGTTTATACAAGTTTATTCAAAATTTTACTTCTCTTCCAGTTAAATTAATAAATTAAATGCTATACATATACAGTATGCTTCTATGTATGTCGATATGCACGTTTACTGTTAGCTGTCTTTGCCATTTAAATATGTAAGAAATATAAAAATACATTATTTAAAGTTTATAAAACTGGGTCACGGGTTTATTTTTGAATAAGTACACGTACATAGCTGCATTCGAGTTCTGTTCGCTGGACTTCAGTACTAGGTTGAATTTTTAACATTGTTTACGTGCTTCAATTTTTTTTTCATACAATCGGTAATAGGGTAAGATTATCTTGCTCAACTCATCGTAATTGCCTTCATTTGAACGTTCGATGATGGTATTTAAAAACGCGATAGCCACTCTGTGACTAAACTGCAAAAGGATCCGATAAAAAGCAGAGCCCATACCTGCTCAAAACTCGTCCGCTTGAAGAGAATTCTGCAAAAACTATAATTTTAGTTTATTCCACTGGTTATGCAAGTGTATGAACCATCAGTCCACTCATATCCCTCAAATAGTTATTGCTAGTCGTTTCATAATATTGCCGCATAGCCTTGACGCGTAACGGTCCAAGTTTAACGTAAAACAATGGCAAATATAGGCATGTCAACGAACTAACTCCATTGCGAGAATCTGCAGCAAGCTACAGATCTGATCATTTCAGTGAATAGAAATTTTTGGGGTCAAATTTACCGCTCTATTTAACGAAAGAAGAAAAGAGATCGATTTTCCTCACGAAAATGTTTTGTCAGGAGAAATCAGTTTTAGCCCCATCTAATGTCGTTATCGTTAACAAAGCAGCAAAAATAGCTTTCTAGTAATATTTTCAGTAGCAATAATGGTGGTAACTAGTGTGGGACGGGGGGAAATCTTGTCTTTTTTACTATATAAAAAGGCTTGGAATCTGGCAGGCAAGTTTTCATACTTTATCCCTCTCTCTTCGTCTTCGACCCACGCTTCTATTTACATATTATCCTACCCGGCCTTTACATTGCAGCAACTAGAGAAACAACAACTCAAAATTGACAATTGATTGTGTCAAATAAAGTTAATATTATATTTGATATTTTCCGATATTGGTCACGGGATTTTATGATATATATCGCTCAAGAGTGAGATGGACGACTACTCGTATATTATTTATTAGTTTGTAGATACTATATTGTAGTCTATTCATGTACTTTTATAGCAAGACGGCTTTGTAACGATTATTAGAACGCTTCTTGTTATGGTCAAACACTTATAAATTTGAACAGTGGGTTGTGGGAGAATACTGCCAGCTTTCTTCATCTTTAGATACCGAATCCCAGATCTTGATAAATTTCTTTTCATAAATAGTGATACATCCATGTTATCATTTTCACTATTAATTGGATCTCTATTTAGAAGGCTGAATAGTGATGTGTAATAAAAACACAACTTTTGGGCATGGTATTTACTACCATTACGACCAATAGAGGCAACATTATAAATTGCATTATAAAATATGGAACCGATTATCGGATTATCTAGCCATCCACTTGTAATTTCATATGTTGCGGGATTATCCGAAAATTGAAAATTATGTACCGTCAACGTCACCTAGATTACAAAGCAAATTATTGCGTAAATTCTCTTTTACAGTATACTTTTATAAACTGTTTGGAATAGGTAATTAAATTTTGTTGGCGTCAGCGTCATTAACGAATAAGCATGTTCTAACAATAAAAGAATATGTATTCTGTCGGCACAAAATTATCTATCGTAAATCAACTTGCTGAAACGGAATTGAGAGACCTTTGGTCTTCTGAAATACCACTAACTTTGATCAACCTGGTGGTGTGCCGTGCTGGCCAGAGAAAAATGAGTTCGAAGCCGACGGATTATTCTTAAACAGATTGGTGTAGATAGAGCCTCCATTTGATGGAGAAATGCACTATTAATGTGGAACAAGATTTTTAATATTCAGATGGACACATAACAGCCGAAAGAATTAATATGGGTATTGATAAATTGTAATAATATTTTGGCAGAATCTTCTAATAAAAGCAGACGAATAGATGTTTGGTGTAATAGGTACCACAGCAAACAAACAAACAAAACACACGAACAAACAATCGAATTCTACATCCCAACCCTTCGTTTTCCTTAAAAAGTAATTCACAACCAAATACGTCAAAATTAGAATTTTTACCTTGACAAATTAGTAAAGCCATGCAACTAAAACTAAGTATGTCACACATTGATTGGATCAGATCATGCACGAAAGCCGTCTTACGATTGTTGGATTCTTTTCCTTAAAAGCAATTGTCCAGGTAGAAAAACATTGGTCGCATACAATAAATAATAGTCTTTAAACACTTTGTCTTTTTCACCTTGTTCTATGAGTTATATATTATGCTATCATTTTTTTAGAGTGGTCCCTGTTCTTTATGGTTTTTTTTCTGCAAGAACAATTCGAATTTTGATGTGTTGCGCAGCATTAAAAGCACATAAAGCATAATCAAAACTGTCATCAATTCGTCGATCTCAAATTAAAATATTTGTGATAATTGATAATTAATATCAAGTCTCGAGTGTTATTACAGATTATTGATTTTATTAATGCATATATCCAACCCATCCAAAACAAATTTTTACCACTCTCTCCCCACTTGTTGCCGTTCGCAAGAACTTTAACTCGCCATTGTTTTATATAATTTAATTTATTAGTTATATACATAATCTATAGTAATAGCGATAGCGGTTTAAACCTCCTTGGGTATCACAAATTATTTGGTTGGCTAATGCTAACCACTCAATTGCGGAAACCTATAAATAACCGTTTGTGTATCTTCGATTGTCCATAACAGGCGTAATTAAAAATCACCTTAAGAAAGTTACAAAGAATCGAGTACAAAGTCATCGTGGCTGGTTGTTAGCGAGACATGCATTATTCAATATCAAAGCCATGAAATGACTAATTAATTACACTAATACGAATGCATGCTTATGCAGGAGAAAAACGGTTCGCTAAGCTCTGGGCAATCCTTGTCCAAGGATATTTTGTGTGCGTAGTACATTAACCGGGAAGGTAGGCGTCACTAGTACACTTGCAGTTTGAATAAAAATTGCTCAGGAGCCATAATCGAACTTTTCAATTTCGTTTTCGTCCCCCCTCCCCTTTTCACTTTCTGTCAATTTTTGGAATTACTATTATTCCTGCCATTCATTCCTTTTACACTCGTTTTTTTCCGTCTAGAGGCTGCGAAGTATATTCGCCTAGCCTTCTACTCACGCTCTGGTAACCGTGAGTTAGCATTTTTTGACAAGATTCGTGTCTGCGGTACATTTGCTTAAATGGAAAATGCCGCCAATGTCAAAATGGAGTGTGCATTCGAAGAGCCGTTCATTTCGACGTTGGTCCATTAATAGAAGAGGGGATGGTGGTGGTAACGGCAACGGCGATAACGGGAAGAATGACAATAATTATGGTTATGGTTATGGTTATGGTAATGGTGAACCAAAACCTAAACCTCCACCACCTCCTCCACCACCTCCACCGCCAAAACCAGGTGGAGGTGGAGATATACCTCCACCTTCAGCATCGCCCAAACCCACACCAGCACCAGCAGCACAACCGACACCAAACCCAACCCCAACATCAGGTGGAGCTGGTACGGGAAATAATAAACCGCAGCCAACACCTAAAAATGGAGGTAATAATAATTCACCTCCAAAAGACCCAACAGATCCTAAACCAGATGGAAATCCCGACAATTCTGGGTCATCTTCATCCACTAATAGCAGTAATGGCGACTCACCTATTCCTACAAATACTGATGGCAACAACGGTAATAATACTTCAGTCTCATCAATCGGCGTGTCATCTGGGGGATCACCCAGCGTTAACAGTCCTCCTAATCCCGTTGACCAGCCTTCAACGGTCGAAGGGGGAGCAAAAAGCGGCGGCAGTAACTCGACAATTATCACATTGATATTAATAGTTACAGTGATTTCATTAGGATTGATAGGATTATTGCTTTACAAAAGAAGACGTCGTCGTCGGGAGCGCGCTGAAGACTACAACGAAAAGAGAAAATCCGACTGCAGTACAATAAACTTGTGTTCTTCAGGATTTAATCTCGACCCGGCGTCGTTTACACTCGAAAAGGTATCCGTAGATAAAGATACACCTCTTGCTGAAGATGTTCGTCCATCATCTCCGCCTGGCTCTTTCGAGCGATATTCCATTGATTCTCAAGCCGATGTAGCACCTCATTCCATCCCGGTGATTACAATTCAAGACACGCTTGATTCGGAAACTCCTAATAGCAATAGCAACAGCGACGATTCATTCCCAATTTCCCTGCTCGATGCACCAACGAGCACAGATGATCATGTGCGAGAAGACGCGCGAGATTACCTACAGGATGGTGTACAAGAAGATGACGCTGGCGACAACGACGATGATAATGCTAGCGAAGACAGTATTGTGATCTCTGAAGAAATAGCGTTTCCTGTACCTCCGAGCAGAGATGTCGATAATGGCAAGAGATTATCATATTCGTCGATAGATGACGAACAGTATATATAGTATAATATAATATTAAAAAGTGGTGATCTGTATTATTGATATTTAGATTAGAGAACTTGTAGTCATATAATATAAAAATGTTCACTTGCTGTATTAACGCCTTTTGCAATGGCCTCCTCGTTGCACAGTGTTTCTTGTAGTAACAGAATGTGTATTTGTCAACAATCCGGACGTATCATACGGCCAAAACCAACCGAAAAATATTAAAACACTCGTAGTTGTATGTATATTACCTTTAAAAAATGCACATCGATATGTCAGCTTGGCACAATTAAATTTAGCACCAACATTTTCCGTTGTGTCCGCCAAATACTTCCACAAAGCTTTGCAAAGACGTCTTTCCGGATACTGGCAGCTTCAACCGGTCTTTGCCCAAACGGAATTAGTAAGCGCAAATGCGATCAATTATTGAAAAATATCGTATTACAGCATTTACGGATATATTGCTCAAGGAGTTTCCCGGTGAATTGTGTTACACAAAGTGCACGAATAATCTTGTAAAACAAAACAAAGAAGCTTTTACGATCTGTCTTTATAATAAAAGTAAAACACGGCAAGTTTATATAAAGGCGATGAGAAACCAATCTTGGAAAAAAAGCAAACCAACAAACCACATTGATAATTGATACAATTTCTACAAATATATCACTACGTAAATTTACCCCAACAGAAACCAAATTGTGCATTCCATCATTAACTATGTTCTGCTCAAAATAATAATCAAGGTTCTTACATTATTTTATGTTGTTAATATCATAATAATAATTGTTAAATCGTTTAACATTACCGTTTTAATAAATTTTATTTGCATTAGCTATGGGCAAGATCACATCGGATGGAACAAATATTGTAAAAGCTCCAGAGTAATCAGCGACTTTGTTGGAAACGCGGGGTCAGCATACGAAAGAATTATTCATGTGTAATATTTGCTCACTGCATGCGAAGAAAAACCGATCGGAATCAATCTCTATTGAACAAAATATGGATACATTAGATTCCGGTGAAATTGGACAGAGCCGCGCAGAAACTGGAAAATTATGATCGTCTTGTTTACAACGTTGCAGACATTGAAGCTGTAATAAAAGACGAATTTGCTAATAATGGCGATCAATAGCAAAGCATCTACAAGTACACATAGAAAATGGGTCAGAATATTATTGGAGATCCGTAAAACTCATGTCTATAAAAAATACGGCGAATTTACAGGAGGGTTACAGTGTACTTTGGTCGTACACAGAGAGAAGATCGTCAATTTCACAGGTCCAATGAAGAATCACGCAAGTACGAACGCGAGGTTAAACCGGCTATTCAACGTTATTCATGTAATAATAAGGGTGGCGTGACAATGAAAATCGATCTCTCCAGAAAATCTCGTTTCCCCCATCAAAGCAGTCACCCTCGGAAACTACTGAAGCAGAATTTTGATGAGTATGATACAAAAATAGTAATAGAGAATTAAAACTTTTTCACCTAACATGATGTTGACCTAGTTACTCAGAATACGTGTAAGATCTGGTGAGAATTAGTCGTCAATTATAAGAAGCGGAATACGTAGTTGAAACTCTAACATTTTCCCTAATACTAATACATAATCCAGGAACGAAGGAAATCCGGAATTTTCTTTTTTGGATCATCCGCAAAAGTAATTTTGAAAAAATGATTGTCACATTATGACATGTTATTATTGTGATGTTGTTATGACTGTCATAAGGGTAACGCCGCGATATTATGACTTGTTTAAAAAACATATTACGAAAAGGTCACTGTACTCTGCCCAAAACATTATCGTTATGATATTATTCTGACATTACAAAATTATCACTGTAGTATCACCAAGACGTTACTAAGACTAAACATTTCCCAACAACATTGTTGTACTAAAGACATATTTTTCAAGTCAATAGCATTGTGAGGTTAGTCTGGCATTACGAAATTATTACTGTGGTAAGACCGTAATGCTATAATCAACTTGTTCGCGTTCTGTTTCATCTTGAACACTAAATAAATAAACTTTACGTGGACCGAGATAATAAATCCTACTGACTTGTTGGTCGGAATGGACGTTTTGCGCTCACTCATGACTGTAATGAGCTGTGGTGTGTGAATTCATTCCATCCTGTGTGAATTTATTGGACAGCCGTTCATTGACCAATTAGAATTCATCCAACAAATTATAATCGTCTTTGAGTCAAAGCTTGATTCAAGCTTTTTGGATAAATTTTTCATAAGCTCACTCAATGCCTCCTTGTGATTTTGGTCAGAATGTCTCATACAAATTCCTTTTCCACCTGAATTTGGTTCCACAGAAGACTCATTTCATGCATTCTGGGATGCACTCATTTTCAACCTATTACTCAGAACTGCATGTTCAACAGGAATCTTCAATTGAATCTACAAAAAGATTTCGACCTGATTTTTCATACCTGGTACATCATGCTTGTCTTACCAGAGGGGAACCTGACAGTGATGACAATCCAGTGTTGAGTTGGTCTCAAAATTAACATGGACCTATGGTGATTGTCCCTACATTTTTGGGTATTATGTGCATGGCACCATGGTTACATATTGCTATTTATACTTTGAAGAAAATCAAGTCAAGAACAGAAGGACTTAGCTACTTATTTACTGGAAACACTGGATGGATGTATACAGGCTTTCAATATTGGAGTAAACATTGGTCAATTGTTAATTCCTCTTCATCAAACCCTTCCAGGTTCCATTGAGCATGAGTCTATCATCCTCCACAGGTCAAGTGGTAAAACAATCAAGCTGTTGCAAACTTCAGTCATTATTATAAAATGTTATTAATCAGTGGGGTCTGTTCAGAAACTCAAGACTCTTTACTATTACTATTACTATTACTATTACTTATTACTGTGAAATGGAAAACTCTAATATTCTTTTCATTATAACTTGGATGGTATCAACACAAAGAAACTCCATTTGCTATCTTTTCACCAAAGGGTATAAGACATAATAATAAGCCAACTTCTAATATCTAAGGAACAACTAGTCAAAGCATTACATTGTGTTTTGACTGCCCCTCAAGGTATGTTTTGACTTTTCTGTTTTATTATAACTGAGTATGAGGCGTTTTTTAATCAAGCATTATCCACAGTCACTTCATGAAATAAGCATTATGCTATATGTATCATGATCTCCACTGGGACAATGTGTTGAAATTCATTGATCAAGACAAATGGTTCATTATTGATTTTGATGATGCATGTCACACTCCTTCAAGTACTCCTAGCACAATATTGGCTTGTGATAATCATGCTCCTGATATTTCCAACCCTATCATAATGAAAGTGTTGATATTAATATCTGGTCTGTTGGATATCTAATTAGAACAGCCTTAGTGGAAGTTCAAAAACTAAGTCAACAGTACTGATGGCAAAAATCATTTTGATAGATCAACAGCTAAAGAAGCATTACAATGGCTTTGGGACAATTATATATATAGAGGTATTCTTGAGGGGAAGTTTTTAGAGGTACAATAAAGGGTAGCTAATACTAGAGAAGTTGTACATAGCTGAGACTTTTGTGTAGCATTTCTATTGTATGCACCACATGCCCAGAGACAGATTTGCACAATTTACAATTGTTCTTTCATCCCCACTGCATTAATCTGTCCAGTGTCCTTATCAACCAAGACAAATGTTGGGAACACAATTCTCATGACATAAAGCTAAAAAGAAATTCACTCTCATGATTTTGAATTCTGTTATTGTTAATTGTATGATTGTCTGATAAGTTTTCTGATGGAACAAATGTATGTATGCCAATGGTATACTGTATTCATTATTATTATTGACTATTACGGTGAAAGTTCAATATGTTCTTGATTTTTTTTAAAAGTGGAGTCAACAATCAGCTCAGTAATGGTATTTCTCTCAGTAATAGTAAGTTGTAAAAATGGTGTAATAAACCCTAGATGACTTGAGCTGATCTTTTGTATCAGTGACAAATTGATTTTGCACCAGATAATACACTTGTTGGTATGTATTTGTTTTCAGGTTAATCAATTCATCATTAATATTAAATGATCTCTTTTAGAATTCACCTTTACGTACGCCGCCATAATAATAACTAAGATTATTTTTATCCAATTTATAGCACTGTGAGGTATATTAACGTCTCTATGTGTTGGCTTCGAGTTAAATAATCGAGACTTTATTTCCAAACTACACACGTCGACCCGTGTCGTACAAATCGGACGCGCATTAGCGACTTTGAATTCCAACCGAGTATTCGATCATTGATACTTTGTCTAAGACAATACTACAATCAGGGAATTAGCCTTGTTGCAAAGAAAAGCAAAGCTTACAATCATCCAAATCCACAACAAATTGACGATTTTTTATTTAAAGCATGAGTGGGATATAGGCAAATATTGACATTTCTGTTTCACAGATCTGATATTTTACAAGAAAGAATGTGACATTATAAGTAATTATACATTGTAAGAATAGTATAGTATGGTATAGTGTAAAGAATGCAAATGATATGTACTAAAACCAGCAATCTATCGAATCCAAAAAAAAATACTTTTTCATAATTACATCATTTTAAAGTTGATCATTAAAATTAACAACACGAAAAAAAAAGAAATCAATCCGCTGTTAAAACCTTCATGAAAAAACAAACATCATCCTCCAAGACTTTCTTTTTTTCGTGCACATTTCACATATGATTTCCTAGTATTTGTCTTGCAAAAGCTGACTGTTCTACTCTGTCAGTACTTCCTACCGACGAAGCCAGGGTAAAACTATCAATATTCCATTCACCGATACTATACTCGCTACACATGCCCGATCCACTTCCACTATTTGGCGAACGAGTTGACGATTCTCCATCCAAAGCATTCAGATGATCATACAGATATCCATTCACTTGCGATAACACGAGATTATTCTCGTACATATAATAATCGTCCCCAAAATGTATGCGATCGTCTGGTGGGAAATCCTGTAACGGATCAAAGAAAAAAGGCTCCAACTTTAATTCTTCATGAGTCAGATACGTCGGCAGCACACAATTCTCCAGGGTTATATGCGCATACGAAGCTAGCGTAATCGGGATTATGATTTCATGGCATTGCATCTTTGTCAATACTTTTCCAATTTCAGCTTGAATTACGCATCGCAATGTATAATGTACTCGTATATGACGACCGGTATATGCGGGAGGGACATGACGATGTTTTCGAGGAATTGTGAGGGAGAATCGGATTTCATCAGTTTTTTGCGAGGGTATATTGCATCGGCGTTCGGTTGAGACGAGAGAACGTTCATGATTCTCACATGGATAGTCTTTGTCTAATGGGCCTTCCAAATGTTTCCGAAGGGAACAATGAACGAAAGTGATACGGCCGTTGAAGTGGTTGGTTAGACGGAGAGTAAATGAAAGTTCGTCGCCTAGGAAGGAAAATTTTTTCAAGAGTCAGTAATATGTTGGACGAAAACTCGTATTCATAATCTGTTATGATTGGTGAAGATCATGTTTGAGCGATGTGTGTGCTCGTATTGACCATACTACTAACCAGGCGCAAACACGTTTCCGAGAAGAACCGCCTCCACGTCAATGAGTTCCTTTTTTTTGGTCAAATCCTTACTAGTTTTGTAGAGTGTTTTTTTGTATACCCAATCTTCAGCAGGGGGCGCAAATGTTGTGGGTACAAATGGTGTGACCAGCGCAGGGCCTTCGATGTAAGTACCTCCAGCAGTTCTCAACACTGGTTGCCAAGTATACCTTATCGAAAATCCTTTTGGGCCCTGTTTGGGAGATTATCATAGTTAATTAGTAAGCAAACAAATAATAAATCAATTCTCCCTCCAATGTGATAGGTGATATAAACAGGTCATGCGGATTAAAAGAATAATACCTCTATTGAAGGTGGGAAATTTACAGGAGGAAGCTGGAATGAGCGAAAAAAGCATTGTTTAGTAATGCACACGTGCTAGTCGCGGTAGTTAAATTTTTGTCCCGGATACTAATTGCTCACCTTGACAGCGAATGGAAAATGATAAACTCCAGCAGAGAGTTCTTCCCAAGGACAGTAATCACCTCCTAAAATTACAAAGAATACGTCAACATTGATGTGATGTTTCAATTCAATCGTATAGTCTTATTAGGTATACTTTTTCTTTGCATACCTTGCATATTCACTCCCTGAATCTCATGAGCGCCACTCCAGATGAATTCCGAACAGTCAAAAATCGTGCTCTTGATGCTTTCTTGGAGTGGCAAACCTGCTGCGTCCTTGAATTTGGCTAAAACTGACTCTTCGGCTGGGGGCGAGAATTAATATACGATTGTGACAAATTGATAACAGTGATTTGCAGTTAGTAACCTTCAATAGATACACATTCCCCCCAAAACATACAACATTCTCGGTTGCCAACGTCAACACGCATCAATTTAAACTCACCTTTAAACCTTATCATTACATCACAGACGCATAAGGGATTCTCGTCTTCAAGGATTGTTAACACGACGACGCCTGTAATTTACTATGATCAATTAATATCGGTCAAAACATAATCAAAATTATAGCTTATATACCTCTGACTATATAATCGGGCCGTAGTGTCAGCGTTCTTCCTACTTCAAAATCGATGCCAAAACGAGGACCGGTTGAGGGTTTTTTATCCTCTGCGCTTGACAAAGACTCTCTCTGTCTCCAAATTCTTGTCATTATAGTATTATAGTGTCTGTAAAGAGTGAACGTATCTTGTCAAGAACAATGATATTGACAACAGACTTTGGGATAGCTAGTAATCACAGTGGTGCTTGTATGTATGCTCGTATGCTCGTATGCTCGTATGATACTTGCCTATATGTCGTTATATGTATTTTTTGGAAACTAATTCTATTAGACACGACGCTTCTCTGCAGAGCTATATCAGAACCAACCACACTAAGACCTCGCAAAGTAACAAAGGAATGTAAAAGCAAAGCGTATGATCGTCGGAGAAAGGTTGAGAGTTTTTTCAGTGATGTTTTCTCTATTATATCATTTTCTGATTTACAAAAAAGAAAGGTTACGTGACATGAATGCATTGGTGACACTATTACTATATGATCTGCAAATAATCTAGACCATAGAGGTAATGAATAACCAACAATAGAAATAAGCACGAGAAGAGTTCAGGGGGTTCATCAAATTGATTACTCAAATTAACTCGAGTGAGGGCGCGCAAATTGAAACTTTTGCTGCGCTGTCATTGTCTTTATTATCTAAAAAAAGAGTCAATCAGGGCATCTTGATAAGAAGTGTCGATAATTATGGATATTTAATCATAATAGAAAGCAAATGATTCTTTCCATAGTTAAAAATGACCAATCATTTGCGTCAAAAAAAAACCACCCCAATCATTACGATTATCGGCATAGTTAAATCATGCATATTAAGCAAAAGATACCATATTTGTCGATATCTGCGCAACGTATTGACAACAATACATAGCGTAATGGCAGTTTACTAGAAAAACATGTGTAAGTATACGGATATTCCCGGACGGACTTCAAAGTCCGGAAAAATTTTTTCCCCTTGCGATCGCTCTGATGAATTTCCAGATTCGTTCAAGTGTTGCAAAAACGTCATGACAATGTAGTGTTCAGAGCACCGTGAAAAGAATTGACTTGTCCACAGTCAACAATGACTAATATCCGAGCAATGCACCTATAATATGCACGTAGAACCATTGTATCATGAAACGTGCCCTGCAAATTGGGGAAAAAATTTTTTTTTTGTCCGAAAGCGGCATGTGCAATAAAACGCGATTTCTGTATAACAGTAATACAACCTGATTTTGGTAACATTTTATTTCAATCGATCGTTGTCTAAAAGTATTTTTCCCAATATATTAAAAATTCGAAAAACTTGATCCAATACTTAGTTTCTAATGACACTCGTGGTCACAGATTGAAATTCTAATTTTGCATCAAAATGACAAATGGTTTTGATACAAGCCGTTTTTGCATTTTAGATAACTAATGGTTTGAAATTATTTTTTGCAAATTAATACTAAAATAGACAAAATTTAAATTTAAGGAAAATATGTTTCCTTATGAATAGTTTTGGCAACTTTGGCTCTCTGGTATCTGAGCAAGCGTACGATTTTCCCAAACACAAATTAAATTTAGCTTTGACACTTTACGTTGATTTTATTATTCGACAACATAAACCACACATTTTATAAAGATATTATACGAGAGTTTGGTACGTACAAGTACAATAGATTTAGTTTTAATACAATAAGTGCGCTATATATCCAGAACCTTGTTATTTACTCTGTGCAACTCGTATCATTACAGGCAAACTTTACAAAATCAAGTGTCATTTGATTACTTGGAATATAATTACATATAGTCAGTTATATCTCACGTTGGTATCTTAGGAAAAGTTGTAGCATTTAGATAGTTAATATTACGTAATTTACGGTTAATAAATTCTTTGACGTTCGACATTTCTAACACTAATGATTCATGTTAAGCGTCGAATTATATTGCGCATATACCTAATATCGTTTTCTGTCACTGTTTATCTGTCGCAAGTGCGTCTCTTCCCATCATTTTGGAATGAAATGCGTCTTCTCTTGTTTCTTGTGCCTGTTGATTTTGTTGTCCCCTGATTTACCCAGTGACCTGATTTGTGACATGACCTGATTTTTTCTGTGCGTCATATCGTGAAGCAAGGATCGCACAAATATTTGTGCGTAGAAATGACATAATTTATTGTGTAATAATGCGATACACAAGGTCAACCCCGTTAATATTAATCCTTTTTCGAATTTTGCACTGTAGTCTATTAAAATTACCGAATTACTATAAACTTTGCATAAACCGTAAACCGAAGATTTTCTAAAAACTTTATCGATAAAAATAATGTAATACTATTTATTTATTATCCACCTGATAAAGCACATATTGTTTTTATACAGACATATTCATATCAAAAGTTAATTTAAAATTAGCAGTATTCACAAGCTGTTAGTTTAGTAAGCTTACGTTACAGCATAAGCGAATAAAAAGTAATGGGGCACTTACCGTACTCCGAATATAGTTTTCGGCTTATACATTCGCTACAAAAAGCATTCGCCGATCAATAGTAAAACGTATGAAAAATCCAATTTTTCGAAAATCTGTATTGGCGTTATTTACTAAACAAATTTTTACATCGTTATGACGAGGAATTTGTCCGACAGTTCGCGGTTCGGTTCCTACTCATTACCCTTTCAAAACCATTTTCCATGAAGCTGATTGACTGCAGTTTCGAATAAAATACTGATAGATTTACACAGCTTATCATACCGGAGCTGTGCTTCGGTGAAATAACGATATGTACAGTAGGTTACACGTAATCATATGAAAAATGTATGTGTAACATATTACTCGAACTGCAGCTTTATAATAATGAAAGGTTTAAATATTTCATTATAACGCCAATACAGATTTTGGAGTTTTACTATTGATCGACAAATACTTTTTGGTAGTAGTAGTGAGTGTGGACAATCTCGCTAATACTAATCCGAAATCTGAAGAATAATTACTGCATCGATGTCTTTGATTTATCGGGTTTGCCCTTGCATGTTAAATAAAATGGCTTAATACGATTAATGTAGAATAAAATAAAATTGGAGTCTTTTTCTAATGCTCCCGAACCCATATTATTAATTAAACTTAGGTCTAAATTTTTCAAAAAGTTTACTAAAATAGAAAAATTTTATTTTAATTCAACGCCGTAGTTATTTCGTCACAATTAATAATTACTATAAATTGGAGATTCAAAATTGTATGAGATTGGGGATATTAATATATATAATGAGATACAATTAAGATAAACCGGAAATTCGTCTAGTATCAAAGTTTGTTAGGAGAAGTTTTTTTTGTTGTACATTTCGAACAACTAAATATAATTTCGATTGGATGTGTTATTTCTAATCAGATTAGAAACGAAATTAACTCTTCAAAAATTGAATAAAACGACAAAATAGATAATAAAAAAAATAATTAATAAATAAACTCAATTAACCAATTTCTTATTTATTTCAAATTTTCAATCGTCTTGTATGTTTGCAAAATAACTGAAGTATGCTCAATTGTAATTGTTATAGCTATTAAGTAATTTGAGCAATTATTATTATATATTAATATGAGGCAAGCTGCAGTAACAAAAGCAGGCAAGATAAACATTTTATTATGTAATATGAAATTACTAATATAATTAACGACATCTAGAAGCTTTATTTTAGTGATACAACTATTTTGCTCGTATTGTTTTAAAGTCTGTATCATAAATTGCGTTTGATAATTTAGATTATGACTATATAAAAAACACACAAAACCACACTCACTTGCCAAATGTCTTGGTAATCTGTCAATAAATTAGAAAACATGCAAAAAAATTTTTTTCTAACGTCTCTCATCGCTCATGCATACTATGATAGTATTTGAAAAAAGCAAATAATATATTTAGCTGTTATTGTTTCAAGGTTGCGGTGGCGGTATCAAAGTTACACACATGTCGTTCGTACATTTTCATGCGTGTGATACCATCGCTTCATCGCACCAGTAACTATTCTTACTTTTTTCCCCATTTTTCATATTTTTGGCCGTAGCGCAATCCAGGCTGTTTCGCAATAGGCACATCATCTAATATCACAACCAATAAGTGACATCCATTTAACATTGTTTATGTGATAATAGGCGAAATAAAATGTGCTTATTTCGAACTGGGCCGGCCCAATATTGAATTTCGCTACGGGCCAGAACATTACTGATTGTTCAGCGACAATACTTTGGTAGGTGGGTGTAATTTACATTAAATCCACTATGGAACCAAAGAATTCTTAATTAGCGAGTTTTCGTATATTAATAATTAGGTCTAAAAGTTCTATACATTCGTCATTGATTAATCCACTAATATACCCATAAAATTACATTTGCGCAGCACATCTTTTTAATCAAAAACAAAGATGGCGAGCATTGAAGAGGTGGGACAAGTGTTGCAGAAGGCGAAGGGCGAGTTAAGGAGTAAAGGTTGTGTCAAAAAAGATGCTGGGTCGTGGCTGAAAAAAATAACGAGAAAATTTGCAGGTGCAGAAAATACTTGCATCGACATAATAGTGTTTATCTCTGAAAATATAAATAGTTAACAATTAACCTGATAGACTAGCAACAAAAAATATTATAATTAGCCCCAATTACTGCTTATCAAACATTATCATTCTCTCTGTCACCTTGTTCGTTTATTTTGTTGACATACGTTTACAACTTAATTGACTTGTGCTTTTCAATTTCTTGCCGCGCAACACTGCTAAATAAATGAGCGGAAATAAAAATTAAATTTGAAAGTTCCAGGTACAAATTATGCTAATTTTTAGTCAGAATTTTTCCATAATTTTTATACATTTCTACATATTAATAATTCCTGGTTCCAAAAAGACAGAGAGCAAATAGTGCAATAATTTTCTGGTAGAGATAAATCTTATAAATTAAAGTCATAATTCTGCTTATTACCAACAGTTGGTATACTAATAATAATAAGATTGATTTGGGAAGATCTCAAGCCCGTACACAAAATTTTTTTGAAATATTAATATTGGTAAATTAAATGCGAATCATTGCTCTTCAATATGCATTAACCGCTACGTTTAATTTGTATATACTTGGTAATTGTACATACCTGTACGTTTGTTTATCACTACACATGATAACATCAAGGATAATATTGACTGTTGATTTATGAACATAAGCGTGAGAATGGCTGTTTGTACTACTACATATTAATAATTTTTTTAATCATGACGCGTATTTTAATCATGTGTGTTTATGATTTTATTGGTTCTTGCGTCATACAAGTTGTAACCATATAATTTATTGAATGATGTACATTGCATTTAAGCTAGACCAATTAAGGCAAAACAGTAAAACAAAAGTGACATCGGAGTTCATAGACCCGAATATGGATATTCAATAAGACGCTTGTGATATTGACTAATAGCGATAGTGATAGAGTTTACATTAACGATTAGACACACATATTTGATCATATTGATTAAGAGTGGCTGAATAGTCAAATGAGTCATCCTACGTACAAAGGCTTTTTATGGATATGAAAAAGTCTAAACAAGATGAGAGATGACATTAGTTGGCAGAATTTATTCCGTGAACGACAAAAACGATTACCTACAAAACTACGGGATAATACGAGTCGCTCGATCATTTTTCTTGCAGGCAGGCATGGAGATACTAAAATGACGTTGCTGGAATTCATCATACTACGTCAGAAACAAAGAGTCTCCCAATTATAATAGTCACATTAACATCAAGTCAATGCGTATTTCATGTCCTAGTCGTTCGCTGAACGCAATGGCGATTGAAGCACCATTAAATCCCAAACGACGGACATTCAGTGTTTAATGAAAACTGCAAAAATTAACCCAGCGCAACAACTCACGCAAGCAGATGTTGATTTCGGCGTAAGCAAAGCTAGCGGCCTAAGAAAACAATGTAGGAATAGTACGCTAGATCGGTATTGTCTCGAGAAAGATCGATGCGGAGGAATGTCGACATAGTCGTTCCGAGGAGATCGGTATGAAATAATCATACAGAACAAATCGCATACTTTCAAAAACATATGTGGAGATATACGGAATATGGGAGGCAAAAACAAGGGATTGCAGTGTGGTTATGTAAATGGAGCGCGAGGGATACTCCTTCGCGCTGATTGATTAGTATAAATTGTTGATTACTTTAATATCCAAAATTATACTCGTAATGATACTGAACTATATAACATCTTTAACAAGCGACATCTTGAGATTTATTGGATCGATGTGGGGTTGTACTCCGTCGAAAAATATTTAGTACATCACTTGGTAGAAAGACGATCTTACGTCCAACAAGTCACCGATTGACCAAGGTACCATTCCCGTTGACCGTGAAAGTGCTGTCTTTACTATTCATAATAGAAACGACTCTAAACCATACCGCAGAATCCAAACTATTCTAGTCAGCTGATCCACACAATTTAGCCTTCCTAGTTGATGAAAAGCAAAAACTATAACAACTAGATTTCTCACAAAGTGTGTTTTATATTATACCTGGAAATAAAATGAGTGGTTCGAGCACAACAACATTAACGGTGCTGTCTCTCAACTGTTGGTAAGGTTCATATATACCGCCTCTATTTTCAAGTCAAATACAAAGATAGACACAGACGCTTCTACACAATTTCCTTAGGGGTCTTGCCGTAATATCAAAGTTGCGGCCACAAAGAATGGAAGCAATAGCTGATGCCCTGGCGTCTTCAGCTTATGAAATAGTCGGGTTACAAGAGGTTTGGGTATACGCAGACTATGAGCTCATCATTTCAAGAACCAAAGCGAGATTCCCTTATGCAAAGTTTTTCCACAGGTTAGTGTTTACTATGAAGTCACGAGAATATCTTTTGGGCATGACATATCTATATATTTATAAAAGTGGGGCGATAGTTAAAAAAGCGTGAATTTCTTAAACTTTTTTTGTTTTCCGTGATCGTGAATAGCGCAGTATTCGGTGGTGGACTAGCAATTCTATCGCGATATCCTATCCTCGAAGCCTCCTTCCATCCATACAGACTGAATGGTCGGGCAATAAATTTTTATCATGGTGATTGGTATGTTGGAAAGGGTATCGCGAGTATAGTCATCGATCATCCGGTGGGAGGATTCACCGAGGTGTTTAACACGCATGTAAGTGGGGATGAGAAAAATGCTCCAAGTGAAGCAATATAGATTATGAGGTGTGACGTTTGATTAGCCATTAACATATATAACGATGGTTAGATGGGATTCAGCTAACTTGTTAATATTTCGTAATTAATCAA
The DNA here is from genome assembly GCA_910592205.1 of Paraglomus occultum. Classification (NCBI taxonomy): domain Eukaryota; kingdom Fungi; phylum Glomeromycota; class Glomeromycetes; order Paraglomerales; family Paraglomeraceae; genus Paraglomus; species Paraglomus occultum. The sequence continues at coordinate 25,336 of CAJVPJ010000015.1, forward strand.
TCATGCACGACCAAAATTCTCTAGCTTTGATGTAGTCAAAATCCTAGATGATTTTATGTCACATTTTATGGTTTCCACGTTTTTGGAGCAATATCAACCAAATCATACTTTTAATCAAGTTACCTGGTGGGGGGTTTGAGATCTAATTCATTGACGGCATCTGTGATGGGCAAATATGATCGAGCTAGCTGTATTCATTAATTATTTATAGCCGAACTTCGAAAGCAAGAAACTAACAAACCGCGCGCTTATCTGTAGACACATGCAGGATACGGACCAAGAGAAAAGGACGAATATCTGAGTCATAGGATTGCACAAGGATGGGAGATAGCCAATATACTGAGAGCATCTGCGGCACGAGGACGTAACGTCATCGCTGTAAGTACTGCTTGTCAGTTTTGATCGCGCAATAAAGGCAATGCCCTTTGACAGTCTGATCTTTGTAATCACACTTTTGAATAATTACTATCTTTGTAATACTACTCACTTTCTCGACTTGGCCCTTTTTTTTCCAGCTCGGCGACTTTAACAGCAGACCCGACACCATATTCTACAAACTTGTCACTACACACGGACAAGTAACTGATGCCTGGAATTTCCAACAGTCGACTGCGCCTATAATTTCAGATAGCTCATCCGCGATTCAAGAAAATGAAGATGAAGATATTGATGTCGACGCGGCAATTATTAAAAAAGGCTACACGTCAGACTCGCCCAAAAACACTTGGAGTGGGTCGCTGGAACAAGCAAAAAAGACAAAGAACTATGGTCAGAGAATTGATTACGTGTTTTATAGAAAGACTTCAAGGTTTTGGTGTAGCAACGCCAGAGTTGTGTTTACGGAAGTGATACCAGGGTTGAATTGTAGTTATACGGATCATTTTGGTGTCGAGGCTACTTTCACGATCGTAGGGGGTGGTAAAAGTTCGGTTATTCCGTTGACCGTTTGGGAGCAGGGAGTGTATGATTACGAGCATGATTCAGATTCTGCCACATTTGATGACATGCTCGAGGTTTTCCGCAAGGACCTTGAGAAATCCATATCAAAGCAAAAATTTCACTATGCGATTTTTTACATCTCTTCATCTATCGTTTTTATGGGCATCTTAATGACCATAATTATTCAAGCTGGTGCTCTTAGTCCACCGTCTTGGGTTGTTATTATCATTACTATTGCTGTAGCATTGTTCGCCGCGCTTGGTACTATATTTGGGTTGGTTGGGCTGCTGTCTGGGAATTCAGAACAAAATGGTTTAAAGTTGGTGATTGAAGAGGTAGAATCATGGACTGAAGGAAAGAAAATAGTAGAGAGCAGGAGAACTAGCTACAGAGATGATGGAAGTGGTAGTCAGCGATCGTCTGCTGTGGAGGGTGATTTGAAAAGATTAACTTGACTTTTTGATGGTGGGGGAGGGGGGATGAAGAGTGTGGCGATCAATGAATGAGAGCTGAGGATGGGCGTAATGATACATTAGAACATATTGTTTGAATTGTCCAAGATTTATTTATTTCATAATAGAATGTAATAAAACTCAAAGACGTTAATTTAATTATAAGAGTGATACTACATCGTTATGCTTCCACTGCATGCATAACGCGTATTAGCATAAAGAATTCAAGGCTCAAATCGATTGCAATTATGCCATTTCATTGTTAATCACAGCATGCTAATTTAATTAAGGAATATTGTTACGCATTAATATACATCACATATTGTGATAGCAATTCTTTAATTTGCTAATGCTGTAATGCTATAAAAAGAGGAGGTATGCGAAATGGACGCATAAGGAATTGCGCGATTACTTCGATAATAATCGAACGACGGTTTGCCGCATTACAATAGTATGTGAAAAATGGTCTATACTTGGGATACAAAAAAATGTGTCGTTTCAATCACAGTATTCAAGAAACGAACCATCCACGCGAAAAGTTACGGAATGTTACCAGGTTTGGCTGTCTATGTCCTTACTACTGCGTGTTACATCTTCTATAATTCAACAACACTTAGGCATCCGAGAATTGGTAATAAAAAGACTAATGAACGAAGTTCTAATATACTAATGCTGCACAATATTTATATTGTCCTTCTTTAGATAATGTCTCATCTTGCAACCCGGTTTCACCCATTTTGACTCGACCAGTCATAAGGAATTTATTAACTTGAGAGTCGTTGAAGAACATAATAGTAAGCTGTGTTTTAACATCCCACTCTATTGCTCAACTACAGGCAAATACTATAAATAAGCACAAGCATATTGTAATATTGCGGGAGAGTTAAACTGTTGAATTAATATACATGGGCCATAAAAGTACAAGTTCATTTTAATCACATTATGGTTTATATCCATCACATTCTGGTATAATAAAGTGAGCATTAAAATTAACTTATGAATGAGCACCATTATTACTTTTCAAAATGTCATCAGTCATACTGGTCAATTTTACAGCCACATCATAATCAGCCTCTCATTTACATCACATAATCAAATGTTCACTTTGTCTGGTTTTGTTGCAGCATGGCCCATATCAGCATAATCTATTCTTCCAATAGTAATAGATAAGACCATACTAGAGTATTTATTCTCATCCTCAAGACGCTTATTATTATGTCATTGTGAATAGATACCATCCCATACATAGTACCCCTCATGAATAAATTTGTTAATATGATTATAAAGTACCCATGAATCTGGACGCTCATCAGGATTGGGATCACAACAATGCTGAACAAGCTTTCTGTATTCTTCTGGTATTGAATCAGGCATCAATGGTTGTAGTCCATTCATAATATCACATATTAAACCTGCATCAAACAGCCTATCTTTAAATGGTGGTTCACCTGTGGCCATCAAATACATAATAATACCAAAAGAATATATGTCTGATTTCTGACTAAATTTGCAGGCATGGAAGACTTCTGGTGCAACAAAGGGAGAACCACCTTGAATATGAATGGCTGAATATGAATTTGATTTACATGAATTCACTGATTGTGAAGGGCCAAAATCACATATAAATGCTCGTGTTGGAGGCCTATATTGCCTATAATGTAAATTATCATAATTTATGATAATATTTCCACCATGTAGATTACAATGCACTAAGCCTACTTTGTGAATATCATCCAGATCTCGTGCAATATCCCTCAAACATTGTAATTTCATCTTCCATGTCAATCTGTTAATATTTTGATCCAAATAAGACATAAGACTACCATTGTTAGCATATTGCATAACAATCATGTAGTCTTCTGTTTCTGGCTCTTGTGTCACCCCATAAATAGAAAGGAATAATTCATTTCTGTTTACACACTTGAAATGATTTCTGAACTTTGGATAAATAAATACACAGTCAGCTTAAATACCATGTTATACTTAGTTTATAATATCATAATTGTTTACCTCATTAATAAATAGTTCCAGCGTCTGATCAAAATCCTTGAATCGTTTGAGCACAACAGTTTCTGACACAGAAACTGTTTCATGATGACTATGACCTTCATATTTGGCAGTATAAACTGTTCTATAACCACCAGATCCAATCTCTTTAATTTCATCAAAGTCAGCATACGACATATACGTTGCATACACGCTAGCTATTAAAATTTTGTCCAAAATTGAACGTATGTCATGGTAGAAAACCAAATAATATTCTCTTGTAGATGGCTCTTGAGTAATTCCAATTACCCAAACATTGTCAGGGGTTAATATCGTCGGGTATTCCTTATTTAACTATTTAGTATAAAATGCAGTCATTATAACAATCATCAGAACGCAAATATAAATAGCAACTATTGGCTTATTTTACACGTAACGTAAATTACCTGACCGAAATCAAGTGACTGAGTATCGCCTATCTGTTTGAGTGTCACTTGTATTACTTCATAGGTCGTCGGTTCTAACCATTCTGTTATAAGTGTGCATCCATGGCGTAATGGGGTCATTTCTCGTACACTTATCAGTAGGGAATAATCTATCCATTGTATATAGGCATCATATTCATTTACACAATTACTCCACGATTCCATAATGAATGAATCCACAAATTCGTTGCCCGTAGTCCAATCAAGCGGTATTGGCGATTTACATTCGAGACAGAATGCATTTATCGTAACTTCAAAACAACGTGCGCATGCCAGACATAATCCATCCCCCCAATATTCTTTTATTAGACAATACTTTTGTTCGCTTGCTTTGTAAGTAAATCCGACGGTAACCCAATAATCTTTCATAATATCCGGGTGCGCGTCATATAACTAGAGAAAATGGTATGTTAGGTCAATAATTATTCAAACAGTCAATAGTGATGCATAATGAATAATTGAATGGTTTACTTTGTCATAACATGAATTATCTGCCTCATCGGTTATCTCAATTCGAATCAATCGAATATTTTCAACAGTAGGTAGACCATACAAGTATCCATTATCCTTAATACAATCATCTGGAATCCATTCCAAATAAGAATCATTTGCTGAGGTTGTTTGTAATTGAGACTTCTTAATAAATTCATCAAGTTGTTTATTGTTGCTAGTCCATCCATTGGTTAATTCTTTACATCCGCAAACGCACCACACAGGGCTACACCGGAGTATTCCGCATGTGGAGCAGAATCCATATCGTGAGTAACAATGATAAAAGCGATTATTAGCAACCATGTAATAGTTGTCATTGGGCTTGGTGAATCCAATTATAAGTTCGTTGCGATTCTTAAGCCATCTGGAATATCTTCTGAACTGATTAACGTCATCGTTGTACTTGCGTGTTTGAAGCGAGTATATTCTGGCAAACTCACTCACAAGTGTTGGTGTACATGCTTCATCGCTCCCAAGTAATACCAACACTATCATCGTTTCCTCAATTCTACCATCATCAAACGTTAGTTTGTGAATAGCATAGCAGACGTTATCAATTTGACTTGGCTTTATGTTGGCAATTTCCGAACAAGAAATCCAACTATAACTTGCCGAGGTGGAATTAATCAGGCTGTCAATTGCTGACATTTGTTCCGAAACTAAAGATCTTCGATAAAGTATAATAATAAGTACTGTAGTATTTATCGTCTGAAATTCACGTGTAACATGATTGCTACCAATGAAAAAAACACTGCTTCATACATGCTTTAAGTTTGTGCGTAAAGATTTTTATTGACAAATAAAGCGCTTCATGTGAGCTTGCTATTCAAGATATTCGGGACAGCCTTGGTTATCGGCCCTGTGATGTTACGGTTAATTCGCGTTAATAGCTTTTTTTACATTCAAATCTTTAGCATTCAAATTTTTAGATATGGCTATGCTCCTTGTAGTTTTTCTTTATACGACATGGCGAATTCTGCCTATTCAAAAGTAACCGGAAAACAAATTATTTATTGCACTTATCGATGTAAATACATAACGCATGCATCTTTACGTACCGACGGATGGCCAATTCGTAATCGCAGGATCGCGTTTTAATAAAAATTTTGTAATATCGGTTGAACATGTCGATAACAGCTTTGTTGCATGTCTACTGGTTAGTTGTCCAGACACACTAGCATCATGTTAATATTTAAAGACGTTTTACTTGCTCAGTTTGCATAACCATATTAGTATGCAGCCAATTTATTATTTTCGCTGTTAATTAATTTATAATAATAATAATAATAAAGACAATTTGACAAATTCAATACTCTCGTTTGTCAAGTTTACTGTATTTATAAATATAGTTTAACAGTCCAACTCATTCTAAATATCAGCGATATACTGCATCCGGTATATAGTAAACAACGGCACACAATCCATCAACTTTTTGTACTAGTTATTACTGTGTATAGTGTTATATTTTTCTTTACAAGGATCTGCGCAGCAAGTCTATGGGCTATCTTGTAGTATACTATTGTTGAGTCAGTTGACAAACTTGCATATAAAACGGAATTGGGTCCACTAACCGTTGAGCAGATAAATGTATGGAATAACATCCATTACTTGCAATAAACTGATATAGTAATAGTAAAATAACGACGAACACACGTTTATCAAGTACAAATTACCAATTCTAAGCCCTTCTAATAGACCATTTTTCTAATATAAATAGTAACCATGGAACAGCAACTTGAAATTGAGTTTGCTAAATGGAATAGGTATTAACTAATTTTTGTCAAGTAGAATACTTCATTAAATTAAGCAGGATTATAACCTACTTAAGATTTAGATCGCGGAGGCTTTCAATTCTTTTGTTATTATTTCAACCCATTCCTTGACTGGTTGATAAATGTACTTCCCGATGTAAAGCTGTGGAGATATAAACAGTGAGACTCACCATACATTAAATCAAGATACACCAATACATGATTTAACAGGTCAAGTTTAAGCTGAGAAGTTAGATAGATGGATAGCATTTACAACAATTATAATGCGCATCGTGATTATCATGAAAGAAAGGCTTTGAAAGTACTCATACAGCTTTGTCTTGTTCAAATTAATGTATTTATCGTTCTTTGGTTGTGGACGTAGCATTGTTGAATATGGCAAGGAACTTTTATTCGAAGCAAGGTGCTCGCACAAAACATTGTAAACTCGCTTTAATTTTCGAATTGTTTGACAGTTTCAGAAATAAGAAAACTAATTATTATGAAAATTCGGGTTATGGTACGATGACTATGGCCCTAAAATTGTACTGTGGCCAAAAAAGCAGGGATTATTGTCATTGTTGCCGACTTACGGTACCTTGTAAGGATGAGAATGCCGGTATGTGACACTTGACGTTTTAATAACCCCTGATCTTTTTATGGCGTCATGTACTGCCAAATGATTTAACAAACTTTTCGCGGTTTTTGTTATATTGTCTAGCAACTGTCATTATGATGTCCAAGCTTCTTCCCAGAATACCTGATTCCTGGAATAAAGACTTGACTTATCAAGTCCATGGAACTTTGTCTGGTAAAATTATTAAATTTATTATCACATTACTGTCTTTTACGTCTATTATGATTAATTTTACATTGTAATTCCAGAATGCGTAATTCGAGAATTAGAACCGGTCGGACAATATTACCTCGCCCACGCACGTAGAAAATTACACAACTATAGCTTTCTGGTCGATGAAAGAACTTTAGCAGAGAATGAAGTTGTTGAACTTGAAGCTGATTACGAAGAGGAAGAAGAAGAAACACCAGAGTTGTTGAAGAGAGATCCCAAAGATTGGAAGGTATGTATACTGAACTGAGTAAATGTATGCGTACGTACTGACGCTTTTAATTTTAACTAACAAGGAACAAGATCATTATGCGGTTCTTGGTCTTTCAAAGAGTAGATGGAGAGCAACAGAAGATGATATTAGGCGAGCGCGTACGAATCTTTTAATTCCAATGTGAATTGATTCTGTCGCCATTCGTGCAATTAATTGCAACGTGATCGTTATCTGTAGATAGGAAAAAGGTTTTAAAGCACCATCCAGACAAAAAGGCCTCGAGTGGGAATACCAACGATGATTCCTTCTTCAAATGTATCCAAAAAGGTAATTTATTGCTGGCTGACGAACATTCCTAGATTTCATAACTAATCATCTCTCCCGACTTTTGACATCCGCGCGCAGCATACGAAATTCTAACCGATCCTATCAAGAGACGGCAATACGATTCTATTGATCCATTAATAGACAACTCTGTACCGAGTTCAAAGACAGAAGGAGATTTTTTCCAAATATACGGACCCGTGTTTGAACGCGAGGCAAGGTACTATAGAGGCGTGGCTTTTTTTTTTAAATAGAAAGACGTCGGTTTGAGCTGAAATATATCGTAGATTTTCGAACAAGACACCGGTTCCAATGCTTGGTGATACGAATTCGACGCTTGCAGAGCTAGAGACATTCTACGACTTTTGGTACAACTTCGATTCTTGGCGATCTTTTGAATACTTTGATAAAGAAGACGCGGATAACACAGAGAAGTACGTCTTACAAGAATGAATTATAGCGTTCAGTTCGCTCACTATAATCAATGTCTTTTTTTTTCAACATCAAACTCTCATTCTGACTTCATTCTTGCTATCTTTTTTGGTTTCACTGATAATAGCCGGGAGGATAAACGCTATGTGGAAAAGAAAAACAAAACCGAAAGAGCAAAGTTAAAAAAAAAAGATAACGCGCGGTTGCTTAAAATTGTTGGTATGGTTCTTTCTTAAGTGCAGGTATACTCCACAAAATCATTTTCTACACTCACAGCCCAAGTGATTTTACAAATCAATTTAATGTGGTTTTATTTTGGTTCCACGTGGTCTGTACATATGGGCAGATCAAGCGAAGGCTTTAGATCCAAGAATTGCCAAGTTAAAGGCAGAAGAAAGGGCGGCAAAGGAGGCAAAAATGAAAGAGAAAGAGGAGGCTGTTAAGAAAGCTGAGGAGGAGGCAAAAAAAGTGAGAACAGTTTTATATTAAATCTTCTTAAAAAAGAGTGACTGTGCTGCCATATGACTGGCTCAACAAACTTCTGATGATGTTTGGTACTAAATAGGCTGCTGAAGAGGCACAAAGGATAAAAGAGCAACAAGAGGCTGAGGCCAAGCAGAAGGTATGAGCCTGATGTGACAATGAAAGAATGGTTATCCAAAGAACTGTTCGTCAAAATACAAATATTAATTTTGCATCTATTAGCAACTTGAAGAAAAGAAAGTCAAAGAGGCAAGAAGGAAAGCGATGCGTACGGAACGAAAAAGCATAAGAAACTATGTTAAGGTATGGGGCTTACTCAGTATTTATTCTTCGTATTGATTTAGTTTAAGTTTAAGTTTAATTCCTTACTCACTTCATCTTTAAACTAATCTGGTTAATTAATTCTTGATTTCCAAGAGTAATAACTATTTCCATCCTGATTCAACGACATTATCGTCTGAGCTACTAGCAATTCAAATATCTGAACTGGACTCAATACTCGAGAATCTTTCGTTGGAGGAAACACAGTCGTTAAGGAAACGACTAGACGATTCCGCTAATCGTAAAGTAGCAAAGACGGTATTAGAGGATGAAGCGGCAAGATTAATTAAAAAGGGTGTGTTGAAACCGGAAGCAATTAAGCATTACGGGCCTGGTAAGTTTTGGTGATTTTAGTTTTTGATTGAATTTCACGTGTAGTTGGCATGAATTCCAACCTGATTTTGTAGATGCGGCCGTGAAGCCTACAGCAACAGCACAAAGTGGTGGAAAAGAGGAGAAGGAGGAAGAGAAGAATAAGACAGAGGAAGATAAAGAAGAAGAGAATAAGGAGCAACCATGGACGGTTGAAGAGATAGCAGTTTTCATCAAAGCAGTTAATAGATTTCGACCTGGAGTTGCCAATAGGTAAATATGAATTATGGGATTTGTGTTGCTCAAACCATTTATTGACATCATTTCAGGTGGAGTCAAATAAGTGAATATGTTGCGCAACATTCCGGCAACCCACCCCGAACTAGCGAAGAATTAATCAAAAAGTCTAAGGAAGTTCAAAAAGGTGCGATATAGTTGAATAATTCGTGGTGCCAGCATTGCAAGTTCATGTATCCTTCAACCGACGAGACTTAAACTTATGTGTGTTTTCCAGGTGCCGTTGCTTTGGACGAAAAAGATGTACGCAAATTACAACTACTGAGAAAGCATTCTGACACCCGTATTACTGAGGAGCCTTCTATGCGAGAGGCGACTATTAACTATGACGACCCGACTCGCCTGACTACTGAAACTAAAATCATAAGTTCCGAGTCTTCGAAAGCGAAATCTCCTTCATCGGACAAGTCAACTAGTAAAAAAAACAATGCGGCTGATAATACTACGGCCAATGCAGCTAATAATACAAAAGATGTTGCTGGAAGTGCATCGGATGCATCCAATCAACCTTGGTCGGCAAGTCAACAGACACAGCTGGAACGCGCCTTGCAAGAATATCCTAAGGATTACCAAGGTAGTGCAGATCGATGGGATTTGATTGCGGCTGCCGTCGAAGGAAAAACGAAGAAAGAATGTAAGGCAAGAGTGAAGGTAAGAGGACGGTTTAAACCTTTGAAACGAGTCTGTTATCTTAATTAAACTATTTCTCATACTCGATTTATTCGTTTAAAACTTGTCAAATCACCCTGTTAGTATCTTGTTGAACAGGTTAAAGCCGCTAGAAGAGTATCTCAATAATAAGTGGATTGTGTGTAGCACAGCGTCAACGATGCGAAATGGTCTTTATTCGAGAACCAGCTGTTTAAAGGTCATGTTGAGAATATAATATACGTCAGGCATACTAGTGAATGTTACAAATATTTTATTGATACGCAAAGCATAGAAATACAAATACTGGATACAAAACTGTCAGATTTTCAAGTCATAATGAATTTAACTACAGTCGCATGACCTTAGTTCTTGTTTGGGATTTGTTGCAAAACGAAAAATCATATGAAATCGATACTACGCGTATAGTGTCTGTTGCAGGAACAATTTTGCTAAATGTAATGATTGCGTGTTAGGAATCACGGATTGTATAGACAATCATCAAAATGACAGCAAAAAGACGGCAAAAAGACGGTGGAAGTCTTTGGTATCTGGTTATCACCGCATTCTCGAATGTCATATTTTTATCTCAAAACTTATCCCACAGCTACAACGTAAACAAAAAAATAACAGCATCGGATCAATATCAGATAGTTAGAAACTATCCAAAGCACATAGTCGTCATTACTCACCCGCATGCGGTCGCAGCCCGTGGATTATCGATTACTTTAAACTGTGAGCCGACTAATTCTTCTGTATAATCTAACTTGGCTCCATTGATCAGTTCAAGAGATGTCATGTCAACCACTACTTTTGCTCCATTTTTTTCAAATAGTCTAAAAACGAACATTGAAGGACGAAAGATTAATTATTACGAGCCAAGATCTCCTAAACATACGAATCGAATACACTTACACGTCATCTTGCTGTAATTTATCCGCCTCTGTCAAATCATAAAGATATTGAAAGCCATGACATCCTCCAGAATCGACTGTCACCCTCAACACGTTATTAGGTTCTTTCTCCCTTGCTGTTACTATGTTCAATTGCTACATAAAATAATTAGCAAACAGGACAAGGACAAAACAAAACAGACAAGTTTATTGTTGTAATTTGAAATAACTCGATGCTCAAGTATATTATTAAGTTTTATAGTAATCTATGCCGAGAAGTAAAATTCACAAACCACTCAATCCAGCATTTTAAAATCTTAATTCTATCAATAAAAACTAACCTGAGCAGCTCGATCAGTAATCTCAATCTTTAAATCTTTCCCGCCACCATTTATACGCTGTTCCTCTTTCTCTATTGCCGACGTTGCTAGGTTGCGTGCTAACGCATTACCAGTCTCTGATTGTAGTCGAGTATAAATAGAGGAAATGTGAGAGTGAGTAAATAGACGGTGAGTATGATTTGAAAGCAAGTTTGTTCTTGGTGAGATGGTAAATAGACGACGAGTGCGATTCGTAAGCATCGTTATTAAGGAAGTAGAAAGAAATAGATCGAATTTTAATTTACATAGTTTGTGTAGCATGACAAATAGGTCATTATTAACTTAATTCGGCCATAGCCTTAAAGTCACGAGTCGCAAGCTATTGATGATTAATAATAGCAAACAGAATATTAATGTACAGTACGTATAATAAAATAAAAAAATAAAAATTTTTTGATATCTCTTGTCAAATAGAAATGACATTTTCACCAAGCATGCAAGACAACTTATCCCCTTTGCCAGCCAGGAAGCTGAAATACATTGAACTACGATGAGATCATTGTCATTATTTTCCGAGCTTACAGGCTTCACGCAATATTAATTTAAATCTGAACACCCACCCCGCGCGATACGAAAAATAATAGACAAACGACAAATGGCTTTATATTGAAAGACTCGAAAAACAGTGTCGAGTCAAATTGTCTTGTTACAAGCAACAAAGAGAACTTCTTCAACGTCTAGAGCGATCGATTAATAAGTAATCAGTACAAATGAATTAAATATCTTTGTAGTCATTGCTATATTGCATTTGAAGATGTAATCTTTTTTTTATACTGTATATATACAACAATATAATAATAAATACATTATCATTATTTATGAGGTTAATGAATATGCTGTATTAGATAACATTATATAAAAAAGTCTCCATAACTATGGCGGATACACAACGTTGCCCGCACGTGCTGTTTTGCATATTTCATCTGACAGTTCACGTGGTAAGTATTTATGTGCTAGCGATTCCAATGTCCGATTTGCCGTAATGACGTTTTGTCTGTATTTACAAAAATCATTGATCTGTCAATACAAAACGGACTAAAGCAACATGTGGAGAAGGTTCTTTACAATATGTTACCTTTTCATGAGTGTTACTACATCATCCTCAGTGATCGTTCGTCGCCCATCTGAGATGCGTACTAGGCTGTCAGCTGCTTGTTCGAAGAATTTATCTGAACTGTAAAAAAAGTAATACGGTAAATTATGTGAATGGAAAGAGATACTAAAATACTTTGTCATACTAACGCTTCGTAAATAGAATTCCAAGCCTCTCTAGACACTTTACGATGGGAAAATCGCGTAAATAGACTTCTGATTAACGTTTTAGGGAGACTAGGCACCGGTATTCCATGTGCTGACAATCTGTAAAGTCAAATAGATCGTCAGCCAAATGTTTCATACGATGGTCCGAACTAAGTGGTTAAAAATGCAAATCTACCTTGGCGGTGGTTTGTTTCTTGCAGCCTTACTTTTCGTTGATCTAATTATAAAATTCTAGTATTACTATAACACCCCAATAAATTATAAAACGATTATATCTTCAATGTGAACGCGAACCTCTGTTTATTTTCAGCTTCCTCATTATCGTCAAACTCATCCACAAAATCAGTCGCCCCAGCATCATCAACACATTTATATTTATCATCCTGCACATCACTTGCCCGATCATCCTCCGTATGATCCATCAAATCACTTGGTCCATAATCCTCCGTATGCTTCGGCAAATCACTCGCCCCATCATCCTCCATATGCTCTATCAAATCACTTAGCCCATAATCCTCCGTATACTTCGGCAAATCACTCGCCCGATCATCCTTCGTATGCTCTATCAAATCACTTAGTCCATAATTCTCCATATGCTTCGGCAAATCACTCGCCCGATCATCCTCCGTATGCTCTATCAAATCACTTAGCCCATAATTCTCCATATGCCTCGGCAAATCACTCGCCCGATCATCCTTCGTATGCTCTATCAAACCACTTAGTCCATAATCCTCCATATGCTTCGGCAAATCACTCGCCCGATCATCCTCCGTATGCTCTATCAAACCACTTAGTCCATAATCCTCCATATGCTTCGGCAAATCACTTGCCCGATCACCCTCCATATGCTCCATCAAATCACTTGGTTTGCCATCCTCCGTATGCTTCGGCAAATCATGCCTCGGCCAATCACTTGCCTGATCGCCCTCCATCAGACAAGCAGCTGAAAGTGAGATGAGTTTATTTTCAACTGCCTTATTATCATCAAATTCCTCCATAAAATCAATCGCCCCAGCATCATCAACACATTTATATTTATCATCCTGCGCATCACTTGCCCGATCACCCTCCGTCAGACCAGCAGCTGAAAGTGAGTCGAGTTTATTTTCCACTTCCTTATTATCATCCAAATCCTCCATATCAATCATCCCAGCATCATCAAGACATTTGTATTTATCATCCTCCGTATACTCCGTCGAATCACTTGCCCCATCATCCTCCGTATGCTTTGTCAAATCACTTGGCCCATAATCCTCTGTATGCTTCGGCAAATCACTTGTCCGATCATCCTTCGTATGCTCCATCAAATCACTTGGCCCATTATCCTCCGTATCCTTCGACAAATCATGCCTCGGCCAATCACTTGCCTTATCACCCTCCATCAGACCGGCAGCTGAAAGTGAGTCGAGTTATATTCTCTATATGTGTTATCGAAATAAATACAAAACATACTACAGACATGTATAATAAGCATACCTCGTGTTAGCCGCCTTAAAATATTAATTGGTGTTTCTTTAGTAACTCGACCGTGTCTTACTCTGTGTTCGACAGATTTGACAGAAGGTTTTTTAGTAAGACTAGCTATTATTCCAGGAGTAAATTTTAAAATTCTCCGGGCTGAAGTTGGCGTTGTTGTTGCTGAACCGGGTGTTCGAAAATTAAATCTTTGAGAAGCAGGTGATAGTATCTGCTTTCTTGGTGTCTGTAAGCGTTCTTGTGCTTTTACTGATACTCTAGACATGTGTCTAAGCTTTACGAGACAAAATGAATGTTAACAATGTTTTGTTTATTAGAAATTTTGTACATTCCATTCGTGTTTACCAATACAATCGGACTCTCTTCAGTACGTCTACCAATAGTTATTCTCATTCCGCTTTCTTCGGACCCAACAAACACATTTTCGTCTGTTCCTTCGTCGACATGGGTTTCTGGACTGGGAACTGATTCTTGTCTATTAAGTGCACGTTCAAGTTGACTGGGAGTTGCGGGCACAACTATGCGTGAGTTAGTGACAGCCTTGCGAGCAGAAAGTGGATATCTTCGTCTCGCAGTCACTCCTCGACGAGGAATGCGGCCGGTTCTTGGAATCTCATCCGCCATTTAATCTCTCAACGGATGATCATATCGTGTCGCGTTTATTTTTATGTAACGGAAAACGTGACTTGTGTGACTCGAATGTAACAATCATGTGAACAAAGAAATCCTACACGCATTTAGGCAACCAATACATTTTATTGACATGCTTCAACTCTGCCATGTATTAGTGAAACTTTTTAATATACTCCATATATTAGATCAGATTATAGAGAGTGAAATATGGGTTTGGTTATTGGAAAGTTATGGCGAAGGCTTATGAGCAGAGAAGAAGTCAAGATCATACTTGTCGGTTTGGATAATGCCGGAAAGACAACTGTGCTGTATAAATTGTGAGTTAAAGTTGATAGCAAGTCCAAGAAGTGGTTCTGTGAAGCTTAATGCTTTATATTTGATTTACGATCTAGACTGTTAAACGAAGTGGTGGTTACAACACCGACTATCGGCTCCAACGTTGAGGTAAGCCAACAACTCTGATTGACTGATTGACTGATTGACGGCCTTTCAGAGTAGCCTTCCTTATTAATACAACGTGAACAACCGTAATAGGAAATAACTTATAAGAATATTCGCTTCCTAATGTGGGTAAGTGGAGTTGCTTTGAAAACACTTCAAGTTTTGTCTGCTCTTGCCTTTTGGTGTATCAGCTTGTTACATTGTCTTTTTATTTACTAATCAGGATCTGGGTGGTCAAGACGCACTGAGATCGACATGGAAAACTTACTACGTAAAGACGAAAGCTGTCATCATGGTTATTGACAGTACCGATAAAAACAGATTACATATCTCCAGGAATGAACTACATACGATGCTGGAAGATGAAGTAAGTGTGAGCTGTACTCTTGTTGGTGAAACCTTTGATTGAGATGACGATTGTGAAGGGAGAGTGTGACATGTTGTTTGAAGATTATATTAAAAGCCATTTACTGTATGCTTTATTTGAAAGAACTTGAAAAATGCAGCGTTGCTTGTGTTTGCTAACAAGCAAGATATGACTGGGGCATTGTCTGCAGCGCAAATATCCGAAGCATTGAATCTAACAGGACTTCGAGATCGACAATGGCACATACAAGTAAGACGATTATGTATAGCAAAATATAAGACTATAGGTTGCAGGCTAATACTGTTCCCTGTTTTTAGGCTTGTTGTGCACTGACCGGTGATGGGTAAGCGATGTTTTAACACCTGTACGCAATTGAGTGTTTTTTGTTCAGTCTAACAATATCTATTGTTTTGCAGTCTATTTGAAGGCTTGGATTGGATTGTCGCCCAGATAGAAGAAGGGGGGAATTGATTGGCGAGTAGAAATTATTTTTTAATATTAATTTAATAAATAATACCTAATTGGTATAATTACGCTACTCAAATTTTAATGTCCCACATAAGTATTAAAGGAATTACCAAATTTGGGGAGACACCAATCAGTCGTTGATGTCGTTTGGCGACTAAGTTACGAACACTAGATGAGTGCTTACTTTAGTTAGTTTGTAATGGCGTAATACGACTGAAGTTCTTAGTTAGCCAAATTTGTAGAGTATAGATCGATCGATTACGATTTGCAATGTGAAACTAAATCTCTTATTACAACAGTTTTCGATTGGGTTCTGAATAAAAACCTTGAAAGAATGATCAAATCGGACCCTAATCATCATAGTGTGTGCAGATCACAATTCTGATACTTATATCCGCGAAAACAACAAAAAACGAAGGAAGAACAAATTACATAACCCACGTATAAACCGCTCAAGAGTAAATACTCGCAATTTCTGAATGGAAAGTAAAGTAAATTAGGTGAAGATCTACATGGCAAATTGGTGGGTGCCGAAGCACGAGCAAATAATAATAACTTATGTTATTGACTACAATTTCTGCAAAGAGAAAAACATTTCATCATCGCACAGCATATTGGTGACTTTCATTCATTTCCCACAGGCCAAATAAACCGAACATCTTTACTTTACAATCCAATGCCCGAACTTCCCGAAGTTCATCGGGCAGAAAGAGCATGCCACGAGTTGTTGGTTGGGAAAAAGATCATTGATGTAGAAACTGTAAATATTTCTCTATGCATGGCTCATTTTACTATTCAATACTCATTTCAATCTAATTGAATGTCATCATAAACAATTTTAATGCTTGCATTGAAAGAAAGAAGATTTGTTGGTAAGAAAGTTCCAAAATGAAATAATAAAGAGTAAGCTGATTTATTATAAAAGAAATCCATCATTACATGCGTTCAGGTGTTTTGTGGAATGCCGCACGAGAAATTTGCAGAACATTTGTTGAACAAGACTGTCACAGAGACAGGGAGACGCGGGAAATATTTCTATTTCCGTAAGTATAAATGGACTTGCATTTCGTCCGATCTGTACGGAGATTTGAAACTTATTCACAATGACGATTACTCGTAACCAGTATTTGACGAGGGTCCACATCCAGTATTCCATTTTGGAATGACGGGTGACATAAAGGTTATATTCCATGTTAATTGCAGCTACTTTTCTCACTATTTTACATTCTTTAATTTATTCGTACGTCTTAGTTCAAAGGTCACCAAAGTTTCCATTATCGTCGCAGGAGACCTTCCTCTTCTAGTTGGCCTCCATTATACTACAAACTGATTCTCACGTTTGCCTCTCCCTCACAAACCGATCCAACATCATCATCTTCTTCTTCATCTACTTCATCTTCTTCCGTAATCGTCGCTTTTACTGATCCCCGTCGCCTTTCTCGGATTCGCCTTGTGCCCTCACCAGTACTATCTCATCCGCCTCTCTCTGATCTCGGATTCGACCCTCTTCAAGATATACCTTCACTAGCTGCTTTTTCTGCTCAAGTATCAAGTCGTAAATGTCCTATCAAAGCGCTGCTCTTGGATCAATCATTCTCTGCTGGCGTGGGCAATTGGGTTGCCGATGAGGTGCTGTATCAAGCGAGAGTTCATCCGAACCAACGAGCGAATACGTTGAACAAAGAACAAATAAGGATGATACGAGAGAAAATGGTATGGGTGTGTGAAAAAGCTGTCGAAGTGAATGCAAACCCAGACGAATTTCCCAAAGATTGGCTTTTTCATGTACGATGGTCCAAGTCAAAAAAGAACAAGGTTAAAATGTCTGATGGAAATGAGGTTATTTTCCTCAATGTCGGAGGACGGACGACCGCTGTTGTACCTGCGATACAAAAGATAAAAGGGGATGTGGGCAGTTTTGTCAAGGAAATTAAGGACGATACTGATAATAACAGCAAAGTAGAAGATGATGATATAGTCGTTGTTGAGGAGACGAAACAAAACAAACGAGCTGTCAAGAGGAAAACGACCAAAGGCGATGAATTCGGGAGGGGAAAGGTTAGTTTGGCTATTTGGAAAGTTGGCGTGCTCTCCGGGTTATTTTTAAGTATAAATAACGCTCAATACCTTAATTCCCCATGCAAGCGAGCGCGCGCGCGTTCCTAACACGCGGACAAGGTCGGTTCTGTTCGCAGAAAATAATTGTAATCACGATAATGTGCAGAAGAACGTTTAATATGTTCACGAAAATAAAATCCAATTTCATGTTGTAAACTCGCGCAAACTCGTCATTGTCTTCTCGCTTGTCATTTCTCATTTGGCTTCTATGAAATGTTAAGGCCTTCCTGTTTCATTACAGGTTTACAGAAAACGGTTCATTATATAATTATTTCAATTAAGATGACAATAAGAATAATCTCAATGATGAGTTGAAGCAAAAGCGTTGGACAGTCCTGAAGATGCGTTTATCCTAGACTGACTATGATGTGAGAGTGCTCTTTACCTTGTAACTATAATAAATGAAGTCTAATCTAATAATATGAATGACGCGTTTTAATAAATTCAAAGATACTTTTCACATAAACCCAAAGAACACTGGAGTAAATTCTACACAGATACTTCAGCTATAAATAATAAGATAAAATAAATAAAGCCAACCGTAAAATAATAATAAAATAATAGTAATAACTAATCTACTTGACATATCGCTCTATAGCAGAAAAGAACAGGTCTTTGCTTTTCCTGTCATCAGTAAAGAAGTAATACGGGTCAGTCGATCGGAAATCGACTTTGACCGAGTTGCTTATGAGGACATCAGTTTGCGCATCCTGCACATTAACTACTTCTCCGTCAAGTTCCAGTTTGGAGATGGGAAGTTTTTCATTATCGTCGCGGAACAAATAAAGTGTTTTACCACGTAATTCGAAGAAGCGGCGTTTCCAAAACTACGTATCAATTCGTAATTTAGATCAAATGTTTATAAAAGGAAAAACAAAAGGGAAAATCATTATATCCACACTTACGTATACACCACCACCTTGAACTGTGATAAATCCATCGAGTAAAACCTGTTAGGAAGCAAAACTCATTCAGTTTGTCACCAGTTGTACAACCACAAAACTCTTGCCATATTTTGCATATTCGTAAAAACCATACCTTTCCACTTTTCTCTAATTCGGCAAATTTACTCTTTAATTCTTCATCCTTCTTCCTTTCCGCTTCCATTCTCAATTTTTTCTCAGCCTCAGCTCTCATCCTAGCTTCAGCAGCAGCTTTTTCTCTTAGCTGAGCTTCTTTTCCCTCTTGCTTTTTTCTCTCCGACTCCTCCTGCTGTCTCCGCGCAGCAGCTTCTCTTGCAATCCTCTCGGCGTCTTTCCTCTGTGCCGCTTCGCGCTCCCTTTCGGCCTCGTCTACGTTATCTAGAGTATCTTCTGGTTCGGCACTTATTGACGATTTCAATGGACTCGGAGATCCGACTGTCTGATTAGGCCGTGGACTAGAGGGTGAAGGAGAGCGTTGCTCAAGAGTGTTCTTGCGACTAGGCGAGGGGGACCGATCGTCGGCAGAGCTAAGTTTAAGGCGATTACGGATATTAACTTCTGAGAAATCATTTGAATTTGAAGCACTAATTTGGACTTGGTGTGCCTGCTTGACAGTGAAATTAATGGAATATGAATAACACATCACGGAATTTCGATCGATTACAATATTGAGAACTGAAAGACTGTGCGTCAAATGAAGATAAATGCAAGTTCATCGTATTTCCCTACCTTAAATAAGGCGCCCACAGCTCTGCCATGGACCAACGCACGAGCTATAGAGATAATGTGAACAAATTGTAACATGAGTATTGACTATGTAATGTAAATTCTCTGTAAATTCCAGTCAAACTTCATCGAACACGTAATGCCGAGAAGTTCAAATTCATACCTCTTCGAACACCACTAATTAAATCGAAGAGTTCCGTTAGTTGACATAATCAGTACAATGAAAGAAAAAATTGAACATTCTAAACCACCACATACCTGACTTGCTCGCTAACGTATGTAATTAATACAAATCTGTTCTCAATCCTCAAGAAGCCGTACAAGACTTCTTCTCTAAGATTCTGACGAAGTTCCTCGACACCTCCGGAACCCTTAGAGTACAGGGAGATTTTATCCCTTGAATCGTTATAGCCGAGTATGAGCCTTGAATAAATTGAATTAGATTTGAGTTAAAATTGACTATCAAGTCAGAATGATGGGAGTTATAGAGTCATTTAGAGTACTGTAATCTACAAGATACTGTCATAACGACAAGATAATGCGGTTCAATTTTATTCAACATCTGTTTCTCGTCTCCCGAGGACGTGCTTTATTCTCTATTTCTCTCATCTGAACCCGTCACCAGTTTTTCTTGCCACTTCTTTCTTGGTCAATAAAATTAAAGTTTACCAGTTAGTATCCTGACCACTGACAATCTCGTCGTAGGCTGTTTGAATATTTGGGTCAGTTAAATCACACGACATGATGCTCGCCCGTCAGTTGTAATAGTAGATAATTTAAATATTATTAATAGAATTTGTATGTCTTTGGTGGTAATTATTGAAAAATGACAATCAGTAAAGAACGGAAGAGTTGGGAGAAAAGTGGTCCGGTTGAACGGTATAACTAGTTCTTTTGAGGTAGAAAAATGCTCTTTATTAGGTGATAATAAATTTTATAAAACCGACTTCTTAGTGGGTAAAAATTGTATCTCAACTTTGCATGCTTGTGTATATTATGTATATTGTGTGTTTTATGATTGGACATGACGACAATAGAACTCAAGTGACACAGCGATCACCAATAAAAGTGTGATAAGTCTTTTCATATTAATATACGATGTTCAAACCTACGGTTATTAATTAATTAATCATATGGGACATTGGATTATGCTTCATTGTGCATCTCTTAAAAGTTAAGATCGACATTAAACATAAAAAAAAAAAGACTTAAAGAATTTTGACATTTGGGATTGATATAAAAAAAAAGCGACAGTCTTAATTAGTACACATGCAAAGACAATCGATTACACGGTCGAAAGGTCCATACCCGGTGTATGTTCAGTATATTAGATAGTCTACTGGTCGATTGATCGAGAGACTGGTCAGTCCGTGAAAACAAGAGCATATTAATTAATTGTTTGATCGTTAAAAATGAATTAATCTATTTACCGTTAGTAACATGACAAATATTATAAATCGGCAAAACAGCATTATAAGTTTTATAATGAAATGGATGAGTTGTTTTGGTCATTAACTGGTTTTGGAACAATCATAGTGGCAAAAAGCTTCACGCACTGTACTCAATATGGAACATCTAAAATGCAATGGCTTGCCTACAATTAATTCCCTGCGCGAACACTTTTACATAAGCACATAATCATATCAGGACAGATATCCCTGTAATTGACATCTGAAATGCAATAATTAGTTTACGTACGAAAGCCTCTTTTCTGTATAAATGATTACGTTAGAACGTTTTCCGAGGAAAGTCCACAGTTTTTTATATTAGAATTCGGAATAAGTTCGTCTTCAAAGAGATTTGCTGGAAATTTGAAGAATGCGCACTTCACTCGATTATCAGCATACACACCAAGACTCAGTCTTTTGCATCTAATTTAACGGTTTATTCACTCAAATTACGTCTCGTCTATTCAACGGTTTGCATTGCATGTCAATCATTCTGGTGACATCACCACTTTTTTGGGGGGGGGAGGGTGTTTCAAAAGAACCACCATATTCCTATGACTAAAGTACCCCCGGGTCTTAAGAACGGTACTTGTGATAGGAGGATAGTTCATAAATCTCGCCAGATTTCACACGCTAACATGACCTGAGAGGCTACTTTGCTCAGGGGTTCTTTAGTCCGAGAAATACGGTACGTTCGAATAACCGATTAGAACATATTTGTATTCATCTCAAAACTCCCAAGAGAATGAATAATTACTCTTCCAATCGACACGTACGAATTCGACTCGTAGCATGAATTGACTCGTGTATTAGAACCATACGAGGCTTGATTTAGACACTAATAATTCTCATTAACCCAAAAAGAGTCCCCATAATATGGGGACTTGACGATCGCGCATTAGTAATAATTTTTGTAAAAATCTCGCAACATGCTCCAATACTTGCGCAGGTTTCGAATTCCAACGAAAAGATATAGTACAATTATGACAGGTAGCTTGTGCGCTTAGACTGATGTTTCCATAATTGAATTGTCTCACCAGCGTACACATTGTCTTCAGCTTACGCAACAGAACGCGCCGTAGCCATTAATGCAGTCCTCCAAGCTTGCATGGTAAGTCAAAGCGTCTTCCGCAGGCTTGTAGCGAATGAATCTATCACCAAGAAAGACAGAAGTCCTGTGACAGGTTATTTCTTTTTTCATATTCTGACTTTACTTTCCTATGTCAATTAGCGACTAATTTCTTGTCCAATTTCATCTCTAGTGGCGGATTTCAGCGCCCAAGCTGTCGTAAATCTGATACTTCATAAAAACTTCCCTGATGATCCGATCGTAGGGGAAGAAGATTCTGGAGACTTACGTGGTGAATCGGGCACGCCTTTGCGATTGAGAGTATTGGAGCTGACGAATACTGTGCTGGATCCACCAATAGGTGAAGAAGAGGTTAGTAAGAAATTGTACCCATGTAGCAACCTGAGTCGAGCATTGTCTGACTGAGAATCTCTAATTAAGCTGCTGCAAGCTATCGACAGAGGATCATATGCCGGAGGTTCAAAAGGAAGTGAGTACACGTTATTTTTAATCAAATATTCGAGGCTTTTATACGACCATTCTTGGCAGTTTGACTAGATATGAAATATTTGCATTGGTAGGAATGTGGACATTGGATCCCATAGATGGAACGAAAGGATTTCTTCGCGGAGAACAGTATGCAATATGTCTGGCATTGATAGTCGATGGAATTGTTCAACTTGGTGTTGTCGGTTGTCCTAACCTGCCAGTTGATCTTGAACAACCAGACGGTGAAAAAGGTTGTTTGTTCATTGCTGTTAAAAATCAAGGCGCTTCCCAAGTAAGTTAATAATATTTTAATTACATAATCAGGAATATGGAAATACGTGATGCAAGCAGTTTAACGTTTAGGCAAGCTGGAACTACGTTCAAACTCTGCCATAAAGCTACTGTAAATAATGGTATATGACGGCGTGGGTGGCCAACAACTTGAGTTGATGCAAAACCTGTCCGCAAGTTCTGTCTGTCTGTCTGTCTGTCGACTGGTCATGACGATATAGTTTAAAACAAGTTTACGAGTCTTTTTACCCTGAAATTTCAAGTCATCTTACACTATTCAATCTTGCTTTTCGATAAAAGCGCAGCATTTCGTCAACGGAGGAGAAACCTATTCGTTTTGCAGACGTCTCATCTCCAGCGTCAGCTTCATTTTGCGAATCGACAGAAGCAGCACACTCGGATCACGATAATTCTGCCAAAATAGCGGCGCTATTGGGAATTACCAAGCCACCAGTGAGAATGGACAGTCAATGTAAATACTGTTCCGTTTCTAGAGGTGATGCAAACATATATTTGAGACTTCCAGTACAAGAAGGTTATGAAGAAAAGATTTGGGTATGTAACAAGCACTGAACAATGGGAGGTGCTAACAGTAATATAACATCGCAATGTTTTGCAAGGATCGTTTTAGTAATGCACCTGATATGCTATGTAGGACCACGCATCAGGATCTCTCCTTGTTGAGGAGGCCGGAGGGAAGATCAGCGACTTGCGCGGAAACCGGTTGGATTTCTCTCTTGGGAGAACGCTAAAGTCTAACGTCGGCGTCATAGTAGCCCATCCAAATATCCATGCAAAGGTCTTGGAAGCCGTACAAACAGTTTACACTGAATAGGATTATTATTAATAGCAATCATAAAGTACTTAATTTGCCGAACCATGTCTATGTTGCTTGTTTTCTGTTTGATTTCTTACGAGATCTGTTTCGTCTTTTTTAATGTTCAGAGCACGTAGACTCAGAAGCTTAAATTGATTGTAATAAATTATGTTAATTAACGACATCAGTCTATTGAAAATTTGCGGGATTGAGCCGGTACCTTTTGCTTGAGTATTTTCTCCTCTGGACTTTCTAGGTTCAGCAAAAAGCATGTCATGTTATATTTCAAGTTTGCAGCTCTAATAGTCTCTTCGTCCAATTCCTCTTCCACTGCGAGTCGAACAAATTATTGCTATCGTAAATAGTCTGGAATTCTGCTTTGCGTATGTAATGATGTCCTACCACAATCTCGTTCAAGATTTGCTTTGCGCTCCCTTCTTCTTTCTTCGAGTTCTCGTTTTATTCTGCTTTTTATTTTTTTGAGACCTTTTTTAGTGGGTGGGAGTTTTGTTATTGATTTCGACTTTGTTGATATTCGAGTATCCGTCATTTCGCTGGAAGAGTATTTAGTATTACTATAGGCATGTAGATGTCAGTATTATTTTTATGCACGTGACAAGCACAATCCCAACGTGCGTGTGACTTTCTAACTCGAGATTGCAACAATTTAACTAAAAATTGGAATAATCATAAAATGCGCATGCTTTCACGTAACAAATGAAAAAAAAAGTAGAGGCAAATTCATTATCTCGTTGTCAAGAACCCATTTTTTTTGTAAAGCGGGAAAAAATAAACCGTAAGAGCTAACGACACTTTATTTTTGCTTTTTAGAAAAATGGCAGAATACAACCCAAATCTACGAAAAGTTGGTGAATGTAGGAAGGAAATAAGCATTAATTATTAATTATGGCATCATTAAAACTTTGCATATTACAAACTGCATTGTAATGCGGCTGAAAAGTTTTGCGCGTAGACCTTTATTTCCAGAAATTTCATAATAATTATCGATATAATAATAACCATTTCATTCTCTCAAAGTAGTCTCAATTGATGTCCATGCAACAGTGCAGACAATTCTGTCAACTCTGGAAAGACTTTTCATAACCGACTTTTGGGATGGTTTCAGCAACTGCCTGAGCAGCCCTTGCCAAATTTTCGCCCTTATCAAATCTTTTTTCCTTCAGTTGTTTCTTTATTCGAGGGACTATATTAATATGGCAAGTAGGGAGAAAGTTTCACTCGTGATCTTAATCCGTTTCCTTATGTGGCGTAGCATTGTTGACGTCACGAAACAGTTTTTCTATGCAAAATGCAGGTGGGTTATTGCTAACAAAATCCTCGACCTTGGCAACTTTTTCTGACGTCACCGTTTCGCGAGGGAACATCCAGAACGAGCTTGTCTTTACTTATTTCTTACTCCTTTTTGAATGTAGCAATCCAGCGTCTAATTGTGCTAGTAGACAACCTATAATAATCAGAAGGATTGGGTAGCTCGTATTTATTTATGAGGCTTAATTTATTGTCTGTTTCAAAAATATCAACCCTTAGTAATAATCAGATAATTATACAGTTGTACGTCACAGAAATCTGATCTCACCGCAAGGAGAGGATGGGAAGGTACTCGGAAGCAAGAATTGCCACAAAAACCTTACTATTACGCGTCCAACATGATTTATTACACCATGCATATGATTATCTGGTAAATAATGCACTGAACAGAACAAGACGAGTTCTCGATCATGTGTGCACCAATATTTATTTTACTAAGTGATAAATAATAAAATGCATGTAAAAATAGACATGATCATATGTCAACTTTAACGTAAAAATAAATCTAGTTCGGATTGGAGTTTCGAGGCCTTTATTCGGATTGGGTGTTCATTGTTTCTAAATATCAAACAAAGCTAGTAAAAATTAGATAATTTTTGCTCTGACTAGTCCGGGAAAATTGTTGTCAAAGGCAGTTATAAGTTAGTTATCTCGTCTGGTTAGATTTGTGGCTTTTCTCGGTTAGTTTTCGCAACTGAATTTTTTTAGTTGCACCAATCACATGATATAATATTAAAAAAAAAAAGAAGCAAATCCTCAACTTATTTCGCCTGATCTTATTATCAATCAACCTACTCGGTAATAAGTCGTTTTCTGTAATAAGTTATTCAGTTACATGATGAAATGGATAAATCATACAAAGCTCTAGAATTACAAGGAGCAACACGCCATGACTTGTCTCAACCTAGTCTGAACAATGATTTGTAATTCTTGATTCTCTCCTTCACTTTCATATTCTATTGACACACGTTTTCCATTTCATTTCGGGAAGACAACATGATCTTCTTCAATTCATTTCAAACAGGTCTGCTCCGAACGCCGCGTTTGACAATGCGTAACACAATGTTGAATATGTTTGTCAGAGGAATGAAAGTCAAGAGTTCAATCAAAAGACGGTGTGATGGTTGCTTTATCGTCCGAAGAAGCGGACGGCTCTATGTTATATGCAAGAAGAATAAGAGACACAAGCAAAGACAAGGGTAAAATCCATTGACGAGCAAATGTGTGGATATACAAACGCAGAGAATTCGTGTGTTTCGACTAGTTGTCTCGATTTTTGTAACCTGACAACTAGCATCGCGTTTAGATAATATTGTTCACGCGCGGCGAAATCAAGTTAACACGATACTGTCCTAACACTGGGGTTGTCGTCGTTGGGTATGTCATGTCCTTCTCCCCCCTTCTCCGTCCCCCAACGTTTGAAGTCTTTTTTCTTCAACATCAAGTTTATCTCATTTATTTCCTGTTTTCTTTGGTCCAAAAGATAGCATCAAACGCTTTTGGCTCATAGAATTCTCCTGATCTATCCAGAAAGTATGGCATCCGCTTGCCTTCCTCTCTCAATAATAATGGCTTGGCAAAGGACATCTTCTTGTCATATCCGGTTTCCCCTAATAAACAAAAGATTCAAGAAAATTCACTACTGTTAAACGAATATGAAATACATAATATAATAATCTTATTAACCTTGTCTGGTGTACAGTCTCTGACGCAAATACAAATTCTTCACGGGAACAATCCGTTTCTTATTTGGCAAGAGTTTTCTCCCCGTTTCAAACTCTGCCCGTACCCCTCCTTTTAATACCTTAATATAAGTTATGGTCCTAATAAAGTATGTATCCGTTAATGATTTGCAAGCGAAAACTTGTAAAGTCAGAAGTAATAAATGTCAACTGGAATCTTTACCGGCTGGGAATTAGAATCAAACTCGCAGATGCAACTAAACCTGCTAATAACATGCCACCCGAGTACAGCAGTCGCTTTTCAAACTTCTCTGGTTCCCTAACCAATTACGACAAAATCTAATGAACATCGCCTTGCAAACACCGCATGTTGATATCACGACAACAAAAAGTATATAAGTATATGCTCACGCGTACCTTTCATTTTTGAGTGATAATCTCCAATACAAATCAGCAATGTTTGTCCTTTATTGCAAAAATTCCATCAATCTTAATTCATACTAAGATTTTACTATCTAATCGTCCATTTATTTACCAAAAGATAAACTGTACGACAGCAACACCGTGAAATGCCCATGAAAACTTATTTGTAGATTCTGGAGCTTTATAAACTACAACGTCTTCTCTTTTCAGTCGATATCTTAGGTTTTGCAGTGACCGTTTCAGCACTGCTTCATTTTGTAAAGTTAATGATGAGAATGGTCGTGACTTTGACCAGGTTGTCGAAAAACATGTAACGTGCAAGTGAATTGAATAAACAGTCCGCGAAGACAAGAATAAACGATGATGATGCATCGTGATTAGAAAAAGTGAAAAAACATCTACATTATTGGACAAACATTTGTGTGTACCAATTGATAATCATAATCATTCTCGGTTCCTGCTGATTGACTCCCACTTAATAATGTCTAATAATATTCTTCTCCTCGAAGGAACTCGTTTCCCCTCATTTGACTTTTATTTTTCCGATTCGATTGACAACAGGTTCAAAATAAACAGTAAGCCCATATTCTTGAATGTCGATGACGAGACGAACCAATTGACTTCTGAACATCATACAATACGGACATCGGAAAGTGTTTGGGATGCTGTAGGATTATTATTATTATTTACGTTAATCTTGTCTTTGTAAAGAGACTGTGGGTATATACGGAATTTTTTCTTGGTTTAGAGCTTGATATTGGCCAAATATCTTGAAAAGCAGGTTGAACAAGAGCAATTGGATATCGTAGGAAAGAGAGTGATTGAATTGGTAAGAATTACCTATTTCTTTGATATTTACGTATTCTCAGAATTCGCGTGTCATTCGATGAGAAACACGTTACTCACTTTATCAATTCATTGATCAGGGCGCCGGTAAAGCCCTGCCATCCATAGCAGCTAGTATTCTCGGTGCCGAGCAAGTGATCATAACAGATGCTCCCACTGTTGTCAATAACATTGAAAATATTGTAAGACTTAACCAAATTTTTAATGTACAAGTAAAGCCTCTCGATTGGACTGACAGGTGCGAATTACGTTATCAATAACAGTAAAATGTGTGTCTTTTTTTTTTCCTCATCTTTTTGAATTTCTAGGGATGAATATCTTCCAGAGGTGAAGGCGACGTTGACATTTGACTATATCCTTGCGGCGGACGTTGTATGGGTAGAGCACTTGATTGAACCGTTAGCTGAGACAATAAATGGTTAAAACTTTGTTTTTTCACGCAAGCGGATGAGAGGAGTGAGAAAGTGTCACACTTCTATATATACTTATACTCTGTTTTGACATTTCATATTGTACAGCATTAGCTACTCCTGAACACACGGTGCTTATAATGGCTCACCATACGCGTGCATTGAGATCAGACAAGTTGTTCTTTGACAACTTGGTTAAAAATGGATGGAAGTTTGAAACTGTTGACCAACAGCAGCTCTGCTGGGAGGAAGGCTTTGTCGATAGCAAGGTGGTAATATATAAGGGTATAAAATGTTGATGACAAGGATTTAGATCGAACACCGGAGGTAACATTTATTTATTAATAAATTAATATGCATGTAAATTACGTTCATTTTACGCACCATCTAATTTATACAAAACGAGAACGCCATAATACTGATACAGAGCCTCGTTTTGCAGTAATCGGATTATTTATTTCGTATTCTAATTTTATTGTCTTACACGTCTGGTGAATCTGGACACGCGGCGTCAGTCCATGGATTGTAACAATCGTCCGTATCGGGATGCAATACAAAGAAGTTTTTGATATATTCCGCTATATACTCTTTAACCTCGTCGGTTGGCGTCCACGTCAACGGATGTTTACGCTCGAATTTAGCGATATTGCTCAGACAGCTTATATCCTGATGTGTAGCAAATCTAAATGTTCTCGTCTTCTCCGTACAAAAGTAATTGTGATTCGCTGCCACAAGTGTCAATATAGCCTGATCTTGTCTGTGATTATCTCGGCTGCTTCCAGGCGGAGCAATACAATCCTTTACACGCGCACATTTTTCCCAATCATCGATAATATTTTGCACCCTGTTTGTATCAAAGATCACGACTGCGCCGTTGCAATTACCAACTCCTCTGTATTTGGACTTGGACACGTTATAATATTTAAATACTCCTGGGTGAGTCCATCTGGCAAGCACCCCTACAGATCTGGGCGACAAAAATCCTCTTGCACTATTTAATTTTGGCTTTAGTTGTCTCAAAAAGATTGGCGAAATGAACGTGCCCGAATCGAGCCAGAATACAACTCCAGGATAATCTCTCGCTATCTCGGCTACAATGACAGGCTTCCATGCATATTCTCCTCGAGAAACATTTACATTAAAAAAGTCGGGAAATAATCCGTAATCGAATACACGCACTTCGTCAACATAACCTCGCTCATACAGAATGTTGAGAATGTCTTGTTGGAAAGGGAGGAGGCCAAGATCGTAAACTAATAGTCGTGGTCTCTGATGCTGTTCAAGCTGAATGCGCACTTCGTACATGTGGTATATCCAGGCGGTTAACGGACAAAAATGATTATCACTGACCGCTGTTACGATAGTGTAAGGGAATTGCTTGTTTGCTGGCTTCTTGTATACTGATGCCGCCGTGATTCCCTTTGGAATTGGGCCATCATCAGTACCGTCTTTGTCGGCAGGTCGATTTTCGTTTTCGTTAGTATCCAATACACCGTCTTGTGTCGTGTGATCTTTGTCATCGCCATTATTATCGTTAACATCATCAGCATCGTCAGCATCACCGGCATTACCGGCATTACTGGCATCACCGGCATCACCGGCATCATCATCATCCGCATTATCAACATTGTCGGCATCCCCAGCGGCATCACCGATATTGTCAACATTGTCGGCATCCCCAGCGGCATCACCGATATTGTCAACATCGTCGGCATCTCCAGCATTCCCAGCATCGCCAGCCTTGTTGCCGTTGGTATTGTCCAAATCTTCTTCGTTTGTCATTTGTCTATCATCATCGTCTACTATTATTACATTTTCATCATCGTCTACGCCGTCAGTCAAATCATTTTCAGACCCTTGCGTATTCTCATTGTTTGTTTGTTTGTCTGGTAGTGTCTTGTGATCTGCCAAATCGTCTTGCTTTGCATTCTGGTAATCTCCACCCGCATTTACCAACTCTGGAACAAGCGAATGGTATGTTGATAGTGAGTGCTAATCTAAGTAGTCGGACGTAGATGAAACCATAAGCAGCTCCAAGTCTTACCGTCACTGTTTCCAAGTTCACTTAACAGACCCCGTATTAAACTTGCAGTCACAACAAATGCAAATATTACTAATATTGCATAAGCCTTACGATATTGGGTTCCTCTTGGGGCCTGACCCTTACCCATTACCATGCCTGAAAAAGAACGGGTTTATGCCCAAGAATATGGCTGTCACACCATTATAAGGCGAGTGGGGCAACAATTAAATGATTGGTGATTTTAGGTTACGTACATCTGGTTGATTCGCTCCAGAAACACAACAAAAAGCCTCATTCTCATTCGCTATCAACAAACCCCTCCTCCTTCTATATATATTAATATTATTGCAATAACGATAAAAGTGACTTTTCTTTGTAGTATCCATGAATGATCAACATTGGATGCTGTGCGCGATTCAAGTGCGTATTTTCTAGGAAAGTGGGATTGTGAACGAGATAATTTGGTTGTACTCGGTACTAACATTGTCTCTTAAGGTTTAACGTTATCAAATACCACGGCTGGCATTACATAGCTCTATGATTTTCTCTTTGTAAGAATACTTTTCTACATTTTAGCACTGATATATACGCGTATAATATATATATTTAAAACGCAAGCATTTCTTGGAGAGAAACTTAACACTGCAAGCGGCAATTGTAATAAAACCTTGTTGCTCTGTCTTTATTCGGTCTTGCGTACATCAATTATATTCTCTTTAAACAGAGAGAACAACGCTAGGATATTAACAATAACCGTTTGCTTGTCAATTGCTTGTAATGGAATGGAATTTGCTTTATGAGAAACTTTTTTTGTTACAACTTTCATATTTAAAAATTGCCGTTATAGTGGATTTTACGGTAACTCACAATTAGTCGCAGTATAATGGAATTAAATTTATCAATACACGGAAATTTGCGGCATGCATTAATGACGTTAGTTAGAATATCGTGACTCGAAAAAGGTTTGCTATTTAAACGACAGGAATTGAGTTAATTTACAAAAAACTTGGCTACAGAAATTTATCTAATAGACTGTATCACTTTAAAATATTTTGCGAATTTATTCTCGGATATTGATCGGAATTATCTTGGACATTCCCTAATTCTGTAATTATAGGATATTATCAGAAAATTGACCAAGTGATCAACCCAAACTAATGGAATCCAAGAAAAATATAAGATAAGCAAACAAATTGGCCAATATGACTATGCGACAGAAACTTGTAGAAAATCTCATTTGACAAAAGGCTTGAGTTGGACTCGCTCATTTCACAAAATGGCTATTGAAATCGACGAGTCACTCGGTAAACGAAACGGTCTAGCGGCCTCTACGATAAAAAACTATTATCTACGGAAAACAACTCCACGGAAAAAGACCGTTGAGGCTATTCGATGTTGGGTTGACGAATAAAAGAAGGAAAATGTAAAACGCTCATATTAATATGGGGACAGTAAAAGCAAAGAGATAGACTATAGTGATAATGTTATTAATAATAAAAATAGGTTGTACTTATAAATGGCTTTGGGTCTGGGTATTCCTCCCATGCAATCGCTTTGGTGCATTTAGTATTTATATTTTCAAAATTACACATTAAATAATCGAAATAATAGAATTTATGCTTACGAAAATTGAATTATTTTTATGTAATTTTTTGATTGCAATTGTATCAAAGCAGCGAAATATGATCGAGTAGTCTTTATCGATCTTTCGTTGACAGGTCAGTCGATCAGCGGAGGAAGCTTTTACGTTAACGTTATTTTCTTCAAGCTTTTGTTTTTTATTGGTTCATCATTTGTTTGGGTTAATGCTCGTTTATTGGTTTTTACTTTTCTTGATAAATTCCATAAGTAATTCTTCTTTATCTAAATATTACTGAAGAGTTTGGATATTGTTGATTTAAAAACGTATGGAGCAATTCTTTCTCCTTGGGTTTCTTTTAGAATGCCTCTAATAATGCTATAATTCTTGGATTCCATAGTTTAATGTAAATTCATTATTTTCATATAGAGATACCTACATTATTTCGACACAATTTAAAACTGTAATTTACTCAGCCTTGTTTTGGAGGAGATAGGATTCGATACAATCTGTCATTTCGGTGAGCAAATAAATTTGCGTATAAGTTACAGCTGCGATAATCAAGCATTAAATAGTATTAATTAACTTTCAGCCACGGCCTCACATCTATGTCACATAACAGAATGTTCGCTCTGTCTGGTTTTGTCCCATATGTTCTAAATTGTTGGTTTCCACGAGCATTGGCATGCAGTTATTCTCCATGTCGAGTTTCCCGGATAGGAATAGACGCGAGCCACCGCGAGTTTTCTAACTCTCGATAGAGATGACTTAGCTAAGCAAACGCTGAAGATAGGAGAGAATCGTTCGGTAATCATAAATCAGGCGGTATATTTTTCATTATTTAACTACGCAGAGTTTATACTTTGGGCAATAGGAGGTATAAAGAACCTCTGCAAGTTTAGCGATACGCATGTGTAAGCAAGAAGACCACATTTAAAGTTATGAGAATATTAATATGCTCAGTCAATATCAAATGTAACATACTAATATTACTACAAACTCTCTTCAATCTTCTATCCATGCTACAAAGTTTCTCTTACAAATAACAAATGCTTCTGTAAACAAGATAACAATTCTAATAATCTTTACTTTCTTATCTTCCTGCTAATAATAACTTCTAGAAATTGGTAAAAATGATGAACTCAAACTTCTGAATTTATTACTCTGAACATACTAAATGTATTAATTCTCATTCTTCTCATCTTTCCCATACTAATACCCACTATTTTTTCTTCCAAAACAAATGGTAATTGATATGACGGCTCCTCCCACAATAATTTCTTTGAATGTGAATGATTTTTCAACCCAGCATAAATAGGACAGAATAAGAAAAACCAGATAAAGTGAACGAATGCAATTTAAATGATAATGTTCCCTTAATATTAATATTATTTTTTTTCGTACTTTATTTTTTCAATTTTACAGGATAAGGAAATGCTTTGGACGTAAACCAAATCACTTGTTCTCATTATGGAAAGTTCAAGACACAGAGACTCTGTACTAAGAACTCCTTCAATACATAATAATAAATTTTCACAGTAAATAATTTTATTAAATATATTTGGTTTGATTTTAAAGAAATATAATAATTGAAGCTTTTCCAGCCTTTGAATAATCATAACTAAATAATAATGAGTTGGAAGAAGTGAATTTAAGAAACTGCAACTTGTGATGTTGTTCGATTAATGGTTGGAATGTGTAGTCAACTCCAGACCGAATAATTTGACAGTAATCTTACTGGAAGGTCTTACTGCTAATGACCTGATTGATATAAAAAATGACCAAAGCTGCGACATGTAAATAAAATACCGTGAATTAATCCGCCACTCAATTAACTATTCGCACGTTTGACCCCGTAAAGCTTGTCACCAGATACTGTGAAAGCATAATTATACTCTGGATACGAAACTACAGAAAAAGAGAAACACATGTAAGTAGTCAGCCAGCAGCATTGGCTTTAAATAAATTCGAATTTTATCATGGTTTAAAAGTTACCAGTGACTTTGACAACCGGCTCACTGTCTTCCCCAACCTTTTCCTTTAATTTTGCAACTAACAAAGTGGCATTCTCAAATATTTTACGAGATATCGATGCATGTTGTGGCTTTATGCCTGGTGTCGACTGTAGATAGTATGGGAAATGTTAGGACACTTGCGTCTCTTCTTAATAGCATTCCCATCGCAAGGGTGAGCTAGACCTACGTCAATCAGTTTCCCATCATCACAACTGGCAGTGAAAGAAGCTATATGATCAGCAAGTCCTTCTAGCGATTCAAGATTTGAGTCTGGGGCCTGGAGATATATACAGCATAACTTAGAAATCCATGTGGCGGGAATTTGAAACTTGAAGCGTTCAATTGACTTACCATGATACCGCACAACGTATAATAATAATTGAACCCCGCCAATCTTCCGTACTTGCGGCAACAGAGATTGTTGATCACGTGTGGTATCCATACACAAGTTGCGTCAGCGACATAACGCAACAATTTTGCGGAAAGCATGTCTGAAAAAACCGAACAAGATTTGAAACCTATTGTAGACGCCCAGCTGCCAGAAACAGAGGCCTTAGCAAAGGTTAATGTCCTTGATTAATTTTGTAACATTCAAAACTTTTGCTACTTTATTCTTCAGAGCTTGTTCTAATTTATTCCGCGTTCAGCAAGGAAGATTGCATCAGGCCCTTGAGCAATTACTTGCTCTTGAGAAACAAACTCGTCAGGTACGTTCTTATTTGATTGCATGACTGTTTGGTTTATATGCGTGCTTTATTACTTATAAATATTTGCTGTAATATAGGCCGCTGATCTTGATTGTTCGACTCGTGTTTTAGTACACATCGTTAAGTTATGTTTCGAGGCTAGAGACTGGAAATTATTGAATGAATACGTGTTGTTGTTGACCAAGAAACATGGTCAACTCAAACAAGTATGTTTTAATTGCGTGTTGAATGCTATCTGGTGTCTTTTTTTACCTTATACGAAATATTCAATGTCTGATATTTTTTTTAGGCTATGACAAAAATGGTTCAAGAAACAATGACGTATTTGGACCATACACCGGATATGGATACTAAGCTGGAGTTAATCGATACATTGCGTACTGTGACAGAAGGCAAAGTAAGTATCGTGCCAGCATCATAATCGCAATTTTAGGCGAGATTCAAGATTGGATTTTCAATATCTATAATTTCTGCATTTATTACCCAGATATACGTTGAAGTAGAGCGCGCCCGATTGACGCGTATGTTATCCAAAATTCGCGAAGACGAGGGTAAAATTTCTGAGGCTGCGGAAATTTTGCAAGAATTGCAAGTCGAAACGTTTGGTTCCATGGATAAACGCGAAAAAACGGACTTCATTCTCGAGCAGATGCGTCTGACTCTAGCAAAAAGAGATTATACACGGACGCAAATAATTAGTCGAAAGATTAACACCAAGTTTTTTTCTGATCCCGAACAACATGTATGTACGAAATGTTGAAGTGTGTCTAACGTATAATCATTCTACATTATTAGTAGTTTAATTAAGCACGCTGTTGTTCTATTCGCTAAGATTTTTCTAACCTCAATTATCTTTTTTAGGATCTTAAACTTCGATATTATAAGTTGATGATCGAACATGCTATTCATGAGGAACAATATCTTAATGTGTGCAAGTATTATCGAAACGTATATGATACGCCTGTCATACAGCAAGATGAATCTCAATGGAAGGAGGTCAGCTTTTAGCAAACGAATAAGCAAACTGATAATTATTTTTGTAACCGACTAACGGAGACGTGCATGCGCCGATACTTCTTTCTCTAAATAGGTTTTAGAAAATGTCATTTACTTCATCATTCTATCACCGTACGATAACGAGCAGAGTGATTTACTGCATCGCATATTCCAAGATCCGAATTTGGTCAAACTGTCACCACACTAGTAAGTATCTACCATGGTTTTCGACATGATACTTGAAACATAACAAGTCCTTTCAACGCTCAAGGCGTTATTGTAGTAACCCGTTTCTATAACGTTCACCATGAACCTTCCGTTCATGCAGTGACATAATCAAGTGTTTCATAACACCAGAGCTAATTGAGTGGCGCAAGATGGAAGAACTTTACGGTGGCCCATTGAGACAGTCACCCGTGTTTGCACCAGATGATGAAGCCGGCGAAAAACGTTGGCAAGAACTGCATAAACGCGTTATAGAGCATGTAAGCTATATGTGTTTGAGTCATTATATCTTTAAAGTTCGCTTACTGACACAACTCTATGCAGAATATTCGTGTTGTAGCCAAATACTACACTCGTATTCGAACCAAACGATTAGCACAGTTGCTCGATCTTAACGATCAGGTAAACTATATGAGTAAGAATGTTCACAATCTGCAGAATTTCGTTTTGGTAATATCTTTTTTATTCTTTTCTGCAACAGGATACCGAAGACTTCTTGTCGAAACTTGTCGTCTCAAAAACTATTTACGCCAGGATCGACAGACCAGCAGGGATAGTCTCGTTCGCACAGCCGAAAAATGCTAACCAGCTGTTGAACGATTGGTCTAACAATATAAATTCCTTACTGGGATTAATCGAGAAGACATGCCATCTCATTACAAAAGAGGAAATGTTGCACAGCATTGCAAGAGTCAAATGAAATGAAAAAGAAACGAGTTGGAATTTCAGTGCTTTTGCCTACAAACAACTGTTACGGAGATTGAACGACTCTTAAATTAAAAATAAAGTGAATCTTAGAATAATACAAACACAAATGCTCATGCATATGAGAATTCATTACATTATCGTTGTTCTATGCTATAGGTTGTATAGTCGGCAATTTTTGCCGCTACTTGAGACAGGTGGTCTGGAAGATAAAATATTGTAGCATAAATGAGCAGAGAGGATCCGATTATGACGAGCGAATCTGCGTTGGAATGAAACAGCAATTTTTGTTAGAGAAGGTCGGAGCTGATGATAATTGCCTATTAGCAGTTCGACATACTGAAGAGTGCCTTCTCCCATGGCTCAAGCATATACAGGGCAGTAGTAACTTCATACTGGTAGTTTTTGAGAGCGAAATAGTTGCCAATTTTCTGGAACATACTTCAAATGGTTTGGCTTCGATACTACTCACGGGTACTCTTGTGAGGAGAAAGTCGCTTAACATCTAACCAGTTTTGTGTATACCAAATGTAACACAGGCTGAAATTCACAGGCTGAAATTAATATATTTTGCCGATCCTTATTCTCCCGATCTCATCAACAAGCAGAAGAGATTGTATTAATATAACTTGACAAGATGCTTTATGATCCTAGTAGCTATGCCAATATTAACGACGTGCAGACGACCCATTTGCATTTGGATCTAACCGTAGATTTTACGAAAAAGATTCTCAGTGGATCAGTCATATTGGATCTGGTTACGGTCGCCTCGGATGTTTCTAACGTTATCTTGGATACAAGACATGTCAATGTTCGAAGCGTACATTATGATAATGCATCCTTGAAGGTACACAAGTTACATCATCAAGTTGTTAATATGATCGATACATATTTATTATTAACGCATGGAATATGCCTCGCCCCAAGTTCTCACTTGATCCAGACGACGAGAGATTCGGATCAGCTTTACGAATCACGTTGCCAAGCAGTTTACAAGCAGGCACCGAATTCAAGCTTACTATAGGTTATGAAACAACCTCTGCATGCACTGCCGTCCAGTGGCTAGAGCCCAGGTAAGAGAAAGAGCTAGACTTGCAAGCAATGATTACGGAACCAACTCAACGTGCGTTTGATGTTAATGAACAGTCAAACAGTTGGGGGGAAACTTCCCTATCTTTTTACTCAATGTCAAGCAGTAAGTGACTGAACTTGTGTTTGGGTAACTAGTGTTTTAACATTTTGATTAATAACTGTTATCGCATTAAACAAACAGATCCATGCTCGTTCAATGGTACCGTGTCAAGACACTCCATCACTCAAGGTGACTTATAGCGCGGCAATCCGATCACCTTGCCGTGCTTTAATGAGCGCAATAGGCACTGGAGAATCGGAAGCTGACGACGGTCACAAAGTATATACGTTCGAACAGAAAACGAAAATTCCCTCCTATCTGCTTGCTTTGGCCGCTGGTAATCTGGTGGGCCGACAGATCGGTCCTAGATCTACGATCTGGACAGAGCCCGAAGTGGTAGAGAGCGCAGCATGGGAATTTGCAAATACAGAGGATTTTATTGCTATTGGAGAGAATTTGTTGACCCCTTACGAATGGAGGAAATATGATCTTTTGGTATTGCCACCATCCTTTCCTTATGGCGGTATGGAGAATCCATGTTTGACCTACGTGACTCCGACGCTACTGGCCGGGGATAGGTCGCTTGTTGATGTTGTGGCGCATGAGATTTCTCACAGTTGGACGGGTAATCTCGTCACAAATGCCAATTGGGAACATTTGTGGCTGAACGAAGGATGGACTGTCTTTCTTGAACGAAAAATTATAGGTGTGCTTACGAGTATATCAATTTATTTTTCATTGGAGTTGTTTCTGTTTTAACTGGAAAAATGCTTTACAGGCCGGGCAGATGGAGAAGCGTACAGACATTTTAGGTCGATTATCGGCTGGCGCGAACTAGAGGATAGTATCAAACACTTTGGTAATAGTAATCCATTAACCGCGCTCGTTCCCAATTTAAAAGGAATTGACCCTGATGATGCTTTCTCACATGTTCCATATGGTAATGATTACACTTGGTTATTGCTCATCTCGTCGCGTTTTATTAATTTACTCGAATTCTTTCTTTCTCGACCACAGAAAAGGGTTTCAATTTCCTCTATTATATAGAACAGCTTGTTGGTGGGCCAAAGTATTTTGAGCCATACATGAAAGCTCATGTGGAAAATTTCGCTGGTAAATCAATAACAACCGATGATTGGAAAGCATTTCTTTTTTCGTTCATGGAAAAAAGTTATGGCGCTGAAAAGAGAGCGGTTTTGGAAAAAATCGACTGGGAAGCTTGGTTGCATGCACCCGGATTGGTATGCCTGCTTATACAACGCCTTGGAAATTCGAGTTCTATGATGTGTCAATAGTACTTGAACAATTTGCTTTACTGTATTAACAGCCACCCGTGCGAAATGAATTTGATCAGACTCTGGCGAAAGCATGTTATGAATTGGCGATGAGGTTAGATATCTTGCTATTATAATCCGGTCACGTCACTAGAGTCTCTCTCACGTTTATGTTCCTACATAGATGGGATGCGGCAAGAAACAAGACAACGTTTGAAGAGTTTAGCCCGAACGATATCAAGAACTTTAGCTCTCCTCAAAAGGGTGCAAAGGAAATTTTTTCCTCTTCTTGCGCGTAGTTTTTTGGCACCTTAATATCATTCTAAGTCTATCTGTATCTCTTTATCAGTTGTCTTCTTACAGCGTCTCACGCAGTATCCACCACTACCACAAAACGCTGTACGCGAACTTGACCGATTATATCAGTTGACAAATGTTGTAAACTCGGAAATCCGTTTCCGATGGCAAGAACTGTGTCTACTTGCTGATTATGAACCGATCTTCCCACACGTAGTCAAATTCGTAACCGAACAAGGCAGAATGAAGTTTGTTAGACCGCTCTACAGGTCTGTAATGTCGTAAATTTAGGAAACTGTTTATTGTTCAACGTATTTAATAGTTTGTTATACCTTGTTGTAGGTTGCTACATCAATGCAAAAATGGATCAGAACTAGCGAAAAAGACGTTCCTGGAACATCGTTCCTTTTATCATCCAATCGCCGCAAATATGATCGCAAAGGATATCTTATAATATTAAAAACTTGGCTCGAGCTGAGAATTCTTAATAAAGTTCAGAAATTAATTGCGTTCAGCATGTTCCATGAGAAATGTATATCACTGGAGGACGAGCGCATACTT
The DNA here is from genome assembly GCA_910592205.1 of Paraglomus occultum. Taxonomy (NCBI): domain Eukaryota; kingdom Fungi; phylum Glomeromycota; class Glomeromycetes; order Paraglomerales; family Paraglomeraceae; genus Paraglomus; species Paraglomus occultum. The sequence continues at coordinate 65,322 of CAJVPJ010000015.1, forward strand.
TTGCATCACAACAAGTAAACACACATAGCCAGAATAATGGTAATTCTCGATTGCTTAATCTCTGTCACATAATGAAATCAAAGGGCCAGCAGTTTATTTCATTAATAAACAATAAATATGTAACAAGCTCTGTAAGGAGAAGAAAAGGGAGGCCTACAATAAACTATTTCTCAATCAATTTGCTAATCAATTCCCTCCAGCTTGCGATCTCAACCTTTCTCTGATTGTTTCATCATACCATTTAGCATACACTTCCCTATTATACCTCCCGAGTATACGAATCTTTTTGCTCAACGCCTCCAGTTCCTTTGCGACAGAAGCAACGCCGTACTGCGCCAATAATTCCGGTTTGGGGAACTGTCCACTTTGTAAATGCGTCTTTACGATTGTCTGCACTCTACGAGAAAGTAAAGAGTATACCTTATCATTCTGCGAGAGCGTTTTGGAAACCATAGAGTTAATGAGAGCTTGAGTTTCAGGAGTCATTTTAGGGAAATGATTTGAAACCTCGGCAGAGAGATTATCAATGGTCATGTCACCATCGCTCAGAAGGATGAATAGGCGGTCCTTTAAAGTCTCGAGATCGGTAACATTCGGCTGTTGGGATGCGGTGGCAATATTTTTAGTCAACATAATTAATGCAGCAACTATAGTGACCATTTGACTCTCGTTCTGGAAATTCCATAACCGTTCGACGTCGAGCAGGAAAGTTTCCGGACAATTGTTTCTCCCTATCTGAGTAGGTTGGAAAATAAGGGAAATAAACGCATCATCAAAGACTTGATCGAATTTGATACCATGATTGTGCCTATGTTGAGGAAGGTTGACTCTCTCCGGATTGCGCTCAGCAGCAGTGCGCAGTAGCGCATCAACAGTAGGATAAAGCCAAGCCTTCGTCCGCTCCAGACTCAATTTCCCCGCAACCAAAGCCGATTCGAATTTTTCACGTTCATATTCTACGGCTTGTTCTTTCAAATATGGTCTGATCAATTTGACTTGATAATTCAGCAAATCTAGTTTCATCATGTCTAAGAGTTCAAATATGTGTTGAAAGATTTCGGCAAGATCAGTCATTTCTTTGAGAGATTTAATTTGTTCGTCGCGTACAGGAGCGCAGATTTGAAGCATGAGATCGATAATGAACGTTATGCAGTTACGAATGTCATAGACACCAACATTGATTTGTTGAGCGATCAAGTCGATATCGAGTACTTCTTCGATAGTATTGTAAAGCGAGGAGCGAGGGGGTACTATTTCTTGAAGTGTCTGTCGTTGTCAGCGGCACAAAGTGATTTGTTAGGCAACTATCCGAACAAGTTGAGAATAGAACAGCACAACGCGTGGTTGTTTACATACCTGCTTGATATCTTTCATTAGACTAGGAATCCACTTGTCATATCGCCCTTGCTCAAAGTCCTCCCTAGCAGTATCAAGAAGCGCTTTAGTAGTCATGGCTCTTACACGCTCCTCCAACTCTGTTCTCTTCTGCGGTTTCAATTCGAAATCAGGATCAATAATGATTTCGTGTGCCAACTTTTCGTTACTAAGCCCAGCACCATAACCCCCAAAACTCTGTATGATTGTTTGCAAGTTATTGTTCGCTTCATGAATATTATTCGACACTGGCGAGGATGAAATGGACGAAGAACCTGTGCCATTTAATGATGGTGATACCGACGGCGAGTGTGATGCAGATGATGGTAAATTGGGTGAAGGCGAAGGAGAAGACGAAGAAGGGGCAGGCGAAACGGCCACTTGTCTCGGAGGCACAGTTAAATCGTCATCTCTATCAGACCAATCACCCGATTCGTGATTGACACTCCTTTTAACGGTATCGTTTCCGAATCCAGATTCGTCATTGTCCTTGGGCATCTTCTCTCTTAATTGCCGAAGGGCATTCTCTAAACGCACCATCGCGGCATCACCACCCAGATTCCTAACCTTTCGTCTGATTTCTTCCTGTTGGAAGACAATATTAGGTCGCCACTCTGTCTCAGCATTTGCTTGGCTCTTAACAGTGTTCCACAACTTTTCGTAATCCAAATAGTGAGCAATCAGGTTAGATGCCAGTTTTTCTGAATCCCTTGTTTTCCAAGTGTTGAAGGCGTTGTAGTAGGCATCCCAGTCGTAAAGGAATTTGACAAGTGAAGAATATTGTATTTTGCCCGAAGTTGTGACAGAGACTTCGTCTACCCAACGCTCAAAATGAGCCAACATACTTCTAGCGCTGCTCAATAGTTCCTACAAGACGATAACGCCATCAAGTTTTAATTATGTTATGACGTATATACACCATCTCACAACCTCACTTACAGTTTCATGTGGTCCCATATCAACAAGTATTTCCCCCGTATGTGCTGTAACCATATATGCACTAAGGAATACTCTCGCAAAGTTCTTATATTTCTTAGAACCAGAAGTTAAAGACGAAACCTTTCTGATGCGTGCCAGCAACTTTGAAGTCGCTTGGATAACCGCCGGTTTCTGCAATAATGCTACGACATCTCCAAACGACGTACATTCGACCGCATGCGCGTTTATCCCAAACTTCCTGAATGCTTTCACGCAAGGCATCAATCGATTATATCTCCAAATTCCTTGAATGAAAACAGCAGCCTCTTCTCGATTCATAGGAACATTGATGTTACTTCCAGTAGTCTTTGTCTTTGAAGCACTCAAAAGTCTTGCCCTCCTAGCAGCCGTCGCTTTCTGTCGTCTTTCCATGTCTTTCCTTCTTCGATCGGTTTTCTCTTGATTCTTCAACTGTTGCATTCTCGCAACTTCTTTACATCTGGCTACTTCTTGTGCGGCTTGTTCGACTAACTTTTGTAAAATCAAATTCCTGTTCTTCTCTGCCATGCGAAGGGTAGTCTGAATTTGGGATCGTTTGGCCGAGGAGTCACGCAAAGCTCTTTGATGTTGTTTGTCAAGGACATCTTTAACGTGAAGAAACTGGCGAGCAAGTTTAAGACGACGAGCTTCGAGGATCGCTTCACGTTTCAAGTGAGCTTCTGCTGGAGAAAGTGGAAGGTTTGAAGAATAAACGGGGGAAGATTTCTTGGAGCGCATGCGTTTCTCCAAGTGGAAAGGCCTTTTACTTGCATGGTGTAAAGGCAAGACGTCAATTACATAGAAGCCGGGCATTGTTAAAGCTGTTTGGTAGTGCAGAGTGTCAAAATATATTACAGTCAGCGTATGTTTGATTACAAATGAATCATTAATAAAATGCATGTGTATTCTGGTATAAATGGTACATTCTTAATTGTATATTTGTCACAACGACATTCTTCTAGACTCTATACTCAGAACAAAGGTACTTACTAGACTGAAGGTATTATATAGAGTTCTTGGCAGTCTAAATGGCACACTAAGCTATTAACAGAATACAGCGAAAAGTTAGCCGTTGTAACGAGACCAGTAGTTACAATTACGTTCCACCCAAAAATGAAATTTGTTTTTAGATACATTATATAAACAGTAGGTCTGTCCACCATTTTGTTACAAGAAATTGCAGCTTCATTGCAATTTCTCAAGCTGAAGGCTTCAAGCATTCGAGACTACCGATATAGTAAGCAATACATACTTATAACAAATAGTATAGAATACAAACTTTAAATAACCAAGTCTTGCACCAACGTTCTCTTTCTGTATAAATAGATTAAGATGTGTTCTTAAACTGCGAGACGAGAAGATCGACTTTGACTTTGTCAACGGATCGACCATTTTATCATGAATTCACATTCAGTTGCACAGTGAACCAATTTGTAGGCGCAATGATGCAATGAGTCGATCATCCATTATTTTAGTCGCAGCCGCAGACATTAAAATAAAAAGGTCTTTATATTTACCACATATCAATGGATTATTTCGAAGAGTTTCATTGCAAATGGAGAGTTTCCGCCATAATAAAAGAAAGTTATTTTGTAGACATGTTTAAAAAAGATGATGACTACCGCGATTTACGTTTGGAATAAGAAACTATCTATTCTCAAGCTCAAGCAGATAATTTATCGGAGTATAACGCATAAACGGATGCATGTCTAAAGCGAAGCAGATCTCTAGGCGATTTCATTGGTCAAATCCAGCCCATAAAACTGGTCACGTTCTGCTCCGCTTTAGCTAATGTGGGGGGTCTGATTGTTCTTATGAGTGATTGAATTCTATGACGTCATAAACATTGTGGCTCGCAGTAGTTTCATTGACGATTACAAATTTATACTAATGAAGATCATACACGGAGATGCAAGTTGCACATATTAATATACGATAGTAAACTTACGACTGGCAATATTCAATCTAAGATCTCTAATGTCTTCTCCACCGATAGACATCGAGTCCAGTAGTCTCTAGCATTCGGTATATGAATATGCTGAGTTACGTCTTAATCCGTTATATATATACGAACGATTATCCAGCAATTTCTTAATTAATTATGTCATCCGGAAGACGTTTCAGGGCGACGGCGGTAAATGCATTGTGTCTCTTTCTTGTATTGCCAGAATACCTGAACAAGCAAGTTGGCGGGGCTTGCATCAGTAGCGACAGTAGCCGACGGGTTTGCGAACGTCTGATGGAAGCAAAGATAGGACGAGTGGAAAAGAGAATAAACGGGGTGGAAAACGGATCGACGGGGTAGAAAACCGTCTCGAAAAACGTCTCGACAAGGTCGAGCAAAAGTTTGAAGGAAAACTTAATGACAAGGATCTTGTAGCTGTGACATTGGCGGTATAGTATTATTATTATGAGAATATAGTACTTATTGATTGCAAATGGCCAGTGGTGAACGAATTACAGTATTTACTGTGTCTGAAAAGTTTTGACAATATATTTATTTTTCGAACTGTACATAATAACTTTAAAATAAATTATAACATTCCTTCAAAATACTCTCCATCTATTTCTACTCAATGTTTCGACTCTGCAGTAATTTCCAAATATAAAAATCAAGTGGTAGAAATCAAATTGATATTAATTGTTGCAGCGCAACAAGTATTATAGAGGTCTTCAACATTCTTTTTTATTATGGGAAACAGAAGTATCACAGGATACAGGAAGCCAGATATAAACTGAAGGAAGATGTGGCATGAATTAAACTTCTTTAAGTAACTATTAACTACAGTGCCTTGTGAAGGGATGCATTGTCATAATGAAGAATCACCTGACATATGGAATCCATTTACTGAGATCAAGTTGACTATGTCAATTGTTTTGTAATAGTAAAGGTCTCCTAACTAATAAACCGGATAATAAAAAACTAAATAGATTGTCAATTGCTTCTTTTTCTGCTGTGAATCATATTATAATAGATAGGTGATATTGTTGCGGTCGGCGTATTTAATTAGGGAGATTTATGGGAGAGCGAACTGTAGGCGATTCGGCCGCCAGGGGAATCTGATTCAATAGCTCAGCTATCGCCGCCCTTACTACAACGACAGTATCAACTAAGACTGAATGCTAAGCTACAGTGACGTTTCTTATTAACTAATTATGCGCGCTTCCTAATCCCTATACGTAACGTAGTCCAACGTTCGTATCCAAGTAAGGGAATCTACGAATAATATTAACAACTATAGAATCGAAGGGGAAATATCCTTTAATAAACAGGGCGATGTTCGATTTGGTATTTGACATATTGGTCACGTGGTTGATAAGTCCTCTCGTCCATGTATAATTGACTTTACATGGTTAATTGGGACGTTGATCCTAATTCGGAAGTTGTGTTTGTAAATTTTATCTATATAGGGCAATGCAAAATTTGCATGTGAACTCAATTATTGCAAAGTTTTTCGTTGGTCAGAATACAGTTGTGTCACAATAACAGACGCATGACCTGCCATTTGTAAGAGACGCGCCCGTAACATGATATGATTCAAAAATACACTCTCAAACAAGCTGCTTTTCAAAACGCAGCTATTACTTTTGAAGAACTGCCATCACTAAATAACACCAGAAGGAAGTTTTACCGCGCGAAGCATTTGATAAAACCCATTACCTATCAGACACAGGTACTATACCCAGACCAGTCAAATAGCAATTTTTTATTTATGTTATGATGATGTTACAACAGATGAGCTTCGTTAATATGGTTGGTCACTGCTGAAAGCTGGGAAATACCGACCCGGAAGAGCGATATCTTTAGGGACGCCTCGAGGTGTCGAGGGTACTGCTCCCCCCTGGCTGTGCGTGACTATTTTATATTTAGCCAAATGATAGTAGCTTATGTACTTCACTGAAAATTGGTACAGTGGAAATAACATAATTATGTTATTTCCACTTAGTATAGGTTATTCCCCCTCATCTATGACGTGTAGATTGCAAAATTCAAGTCATTCGAGTGATGGGTAGATCGTAAAATTCAAGTCACTTGAGCAATTATATATCCCTAGACGTGATGTGTATATTGTGTTTGTATCGTCATTCGAAAGTCACCAAGGTGTGTATTGTGGCTTGACGTGTAATTCTATTTTTTACGTCACTTAAATGACGACTGTGGCTAATTTTTGTCGTCACTCATAATGTATGCTGGTTTAGTAATCATGGCCGATTTCTGTCGTTGGCTCACATAGGCAAAAAAATATATCTGACGATGCATCCAATTATATATCGTCATTGTGGACCCGGTTTTCTTTAAGCACTTCTGATATTGATATCGAGATCGATAATTACCAGCGTGCATTATACATGCGTCATATTTAGAAAAAGTTAACTTACCACACTTTTTACATGGTGTACACATAGAAGAATTCCTGTGAACATGACAGTCTTCAACTTCATATTCCTCGTTGTATACTTCTTCGTCACCAAATAGATCAATCATATCTATGCTAAATTCTTTAACGATATATACCGCATAGAATATTTAATAGAAAAAATAATGCAATCCGGACATGCTATATGTATGCTATCTGGTTATGCTATCGATTAATGCTACCAAATATGTATGCTAGGTATATCACGTAAATGCTATCGGGTATATGTTACCCGAAAACATGCCCGCTCATATACCCGATTATATACTTTGACGACGGTGTAGTAAAAAAGTGGGTTAACTTCGACTAAATATATAAGAAGACGGGTATATAATTATAAATAAATCTAATGTTACCTATCCGAAAACATACCCGAAAACATACCCGAAAACATATCATTAGAAGGGTATTCTTCTTCCATTTTTATCTTGTCCCTAGTTGACCCTAGCTCGATCCTAGTTGAAATTTTACTAGGGCCACTACTAAGACTGGCTTTTTGACTTTCTGGAGCTGTTTGGTTTCTTTTTTATCTTTGTCCCTAGTAACCCTAGTGTCCTTAAGAAAAATAAGATTCTAAAAAAAAAAACATTACTCCATGGTATCTACTATATATAATAAATAATATGTATATACATATAACACATATGTATGATAAACAAAGAAAAATAAAAAGTAAGAAACTCGAAATTTTGCTAAGTCCACTAGGGTTACTAGGGACAACTATTCGAAAAAAGCTTCCATGATCTGAAAATTATTAAATTGCTGGTCTTACTTCCGACCCCAGCGATATTTTTTTTCTAGGGCAAGTTTTTTCTAGGGACAATGGACAACAATTTAGTTTCATCAAGGATCCGTGTCAACGACTCTATCGTTTGCCCGTTCTGTACCATTTTAGATAGCTTATTCCGATAATAAAAGGCTTTAGCATGGCACTTATCTGCATGTAAATTACATAAGCTATACTTAGAAGCAGTCGGTCTACCACATTCTAAACAGGGGACGCGTTGACGTCTTTTCCAATGAATAGCACATCCTTCTTGCCGATAGCAAGGCCGACCACAGATCTTCCCCCCATTAGTAAGATACTGACAAATATAAGTTCCTGTCATTGATTATTATTTATTGAAACTTACTTGGTTCCGTATAATATTATCTCAGGTGAAAAAATTCAATAATTATTTTCGATTTAAACTTTTTTATCAGGGTAATATATTACAAAAACAACCTGACTATACCAACTATGAGTACCCAAAAAATCCAAGAAACCATCGATCACGCGCCAGCAGAGTCAGAAGCGTCACTTTTTAGACCAGAGAGCCCAGAAAACTCTGAAAATTTCGAGCCAGAAATAGAGGAAGAAAATAACGGGGCCTTCTACCACCGGGGGGCGAAAGCTTTTCCTCAATCACAGATTTCGGAAAATAAAAACTTAGAAAAAGGTCAACTTATCCGATATTCTGGTGAAAATTACTTAACAGGATTACCAACTCGTGATAATATAATTGCAGAAAATGATGAGGGTTTGTCTGTAATTCTTAATGATGCTTTGGCTAAACGAGAGGAAATCCCTTTCATGGCTGTCGATTTTGAGGGTTCATCAGAAAAAATAGGAGAAAAAAATCATTATGTTTTACGTCTTTACGGCGCTCTCATCAATGGTCAAAAAGCAGTTACTCTTACAGGATCCAGATTTTCTTTGATATACTTGTACCCGATAATGAATCTGTGGATGATTCTAAAATAAAAATAGATGAAATTCTCTGTAATACTGTAAACAGTTATAAAATAGAACATATTAAGGCATTCCCATTGCAAGGTTATAATATAGAAAAAAAGGCATATTTACGAATTTTTACACTCGGTAGTGGGGATAGGAAGAAAGCTCTCCAAGCTATCCAAGATAATAATTTCGAAACTGCTTCAGATGATATGTTCTCATTCCACCGTAAAATAGCTAGAGAAAATGGAATTGCGATTTCTGGTTGGTCTATGCTAAGCAAGTATAGATACAAAAAACATTCCCACTATACACACGATTTTCGAGTTTCTGTAAATGATTTTCGACTAGTAGAAGATCTAAAAATGATAAATGACCGTTTCCCGATTTCAGCACTCATGAGAGATCGTACGCTTATCCTTACATGGGACATAGAGACGCAGTCGCGAGAGTTGGGTGAATTTGCTGAAATACATGATGAAGAAAGTATCGTATTTATGATTTGTATGACTTTGCATTGGAAAGACGATCCCAGACCGTTAAAACAAATCTGTCTTGTCGACCTTGAAACTGCACCAGACCCACGATGGATAACAGTTATATGTGGAAATCAGACAAACTTACTAAAAGCGTTTGCATTGTGCTGGAAGGCCTTCATCCCTGATATTCAATTCGGATTTAGCGATTCCGAATATGATTGGCCATTTATCATGGAAAGAGCTTGCAGACTTAATCTTCTCGAATGGATGTGGAAGCAAATGACGGGAAGCGTTAAACCATCTAAAGAAATTCAAAAATGGAATTATTATGGGAAAATAGGAGTAAACTTTAAAAATAGTTTTCAAATCAAAAAAGGCGCCACCGATAATAATGAGGAAGAAAACGATAGAATACAATCGATTATAATCAAAATTGGCCCAGAAGATAATTATATTTCCACTTTTCTTAAAATACCGGGTTGTGTACCAATCGACGTACGTGCATGTTTTATGAAACTCTACCCTCGTGCGGAAGTTGATAAAAAAAGTTCACTTGCATTTTATTTAAAATTATGCGGACTCGACAGTAAAGCGGATATGCCATACAATAAAATGTGGAAAATCTATTCGAAAGCAAAAGAGAGTGTTTCCCTAAATAAATTACATCCTTCTACTGTACAAAATATGTGTGACGTAGCCCATTATTGCATTATAGATGCATTGCGCTGCCAGGAGCTTATGGTTAAGCGGAATGTAATTAATGACTATAGGGAGGTTGCTTCTATAGCTTATGTATCTTTGTTCGATTCACATTATCGGGCAAATGGAATGAAGGTACGAAATCTTCTGGGAGCTTATGCCACTAAACGTAATATACTATTTAGTACGAGACCGTGTAAAAATATAGAAAAAGGTGAATATCCTGGTGCATACGTATTTCCGCCTAAAAAAGGAATTGAGGCGAAGAGGCCTGTTACAGGATTGGATTTTGCATCTTTATATCCCAGTCTTATTATGGCTTATAATCTTTCTCCAGAAAAAATGATATTAACTCATAGCGAGGCGGATATTGTACAAAAAAATAGAAATAACTTGCATAAGATTGAGTTTCCGTTTAATGACCGTATTATCCATGCTTGGTGTGTGAGACATGATAATCAATTCGAGAAGAAGGGCTTATATCCTATTGTATTAGAGGATCTATTCAACAAGAGAGTAAATCTTAAAGCGCAACTTGCCTTATTAGGAAAGAAAAAGGAACACCTCAGGAAAATGATAAGTTCGGTTAAAGAAAAAGGTAAAAAAATCCCAGAAAGCTTAAATTTAGAATATTTATCCATATGTTTCGATTATAATTGTTTAGATTCCAAGCAGTTCGCTTTAAAAGTATATATGAATACTTTTTACGGGGAAGCAGGAAACAGCAAATCTTCATTCTTTCTTCGTGAATTGGCTGGAGGAATCACTTCTGCGGGTCAATACAATATTAATCTTGTTGCTAAATTCGTATCCGGAAAAGGTTTCGGAATAAAATATGGCGATACCGATTCTTTATATCTTACCTCTCCAGATAAGTATTATGAAAAATGTGATAGAGCTTTTAATGAAAACCGGCTTTCTAAGGAAGAATACTGGTCTGAAATGGTTAAAATTACTATGGATGTGATGAAAAAGTTGCGCGATCAAGTAAATGCTTATCTTAGGATAAAAAATGGCACATCTTTTCTTAAAATGGCGTACGAAGGGGTATTATTTCCTGTTTGCTTTACTGGCAAAAAAAAATACTTCGGTGTAAAACATGAAGGAATTGTCAATTTCAAGCCAGATAATCTCTTTAAAAAAGGGATTGATACTGTAAAACAAGGCAAGTCTCAGCTTTTCAAATTTATCGGCGAAAAAATTATGTGGGAAGCTATGGATATAAATAATACACGATCAATCCATAAAATTGTTGAAGATACTCTTAGAGAGGCCAAACATAAACAATGGGACTTTAGTCAATTTATTGGAACGGCTACGTGGAAGCCTAAGAAAAAAAATATTCGTGTCCAGCATTTTATAGCTCGAATGAAAGAAAAAAAATTAAATATCCCAGATCCCGGCGAACGCTTTAGTTACGTAGTAGTAAAAGGTGAGCGTTATCGCGACGAAAAGAGTCGATTAATACCGTATAGAGTTAGTGATTATATGGAATATCCAGATTTCGCAAAAGAGCAGAATATGGAAATAAATATCGACCACTATTTAGAAAGTGTGTTGGGATTATGTGCGCGGTTCATTAATGAAGACGAGAAATATCAACCACCATCTTCACATAAAATTATGCAACTCGAAGATTCAGATGAAAAAGAAAAACAGATTGACGCATATTCACAAAAAGAAGCTAAAAAATGGCTTACGAAATATATTAACGCCTTGAATTGATTGGCTGTGCTATTCCATATTGTTAAGTATTCTGGTTAGAATTGCGACACCCCAATAAGATACTTATACAATATTAATTAAATTTTTTCGTACATAAATAAATCCCAAGTTTAAATAGATAGTTCCTAACACCTAGCCCACGTATCGCATAGCCGATCACTTTTTTACCTATATTTCATGTACGTCTCAATATAACGAATCACATAACCGCAATAATTAACAGGGCCACTCATGCAGCTTCATTACATGATTGGAATTCAAATGTAGTGGCTTTGCTTGGTAAATATTTTTTTTTCAGACGGAGAACGCAAAGCGCTTCGATTTCTATTTTTTCGATTTTCCAGCCGTACGGCCCACATAGGCCTCAGAACCGTAAACAAAATAATCACGATAAGTAACAGAATAAGAAAAGTAAACAGCAAACCTAAATAGTTCGCAGCAATCGGAATTGCTTCTATCCCTCCAATAGACGTACGTGAGTCATATCCCGTCTCCTCTATATTTTGTGTCGAGCTATTTATACCATACAGCATAGAACTCCGCTCCTTGCTGTCAACATTATCCTTTTCTATTACTGTGGAACCAGTAGAAAATTTACGTAAATCATTTACCGCCGTACGACTCTGTGTGGCTGGAGGTGAAGAAGTGGACGATTTATCAGTTGAGACCTGTACACTCGGTGCATTTGTACTACTTTTTATTGATGGATCTTTAAACTCGCCGCTTTTGAGTGGTACCACAGTCTCTAAACTTGGCTTTTTTGGCCGTTCGACCAGAAAAAAACGAAGACTAAATTCAGGGGGATCTGGGTCAACTATTTGGCTATCCCGTGTATTAGAAGCGTTCTCCTGGGACTCAGATGAGCCGAGGGCTTGAAACTCTGCTTCTTCTAATTGTACATCTCCACCAACTACAGACTCAGTGGTACCATCGCAGAGTAAAGGCGAGTCTGAGATTCTAGGCTTTGCCTGTTCTTTCTGAGAAGGCCATACGGCAGCGGGAGTTTCAGTGATATCACTGGCTTCCAGCGTCAGCTTGGTTTTTAACTCACTTAGCTCAGAATTAAGAGACAAAATTTCGGAATCTTTTTTTGATATGTCTGTTTGAGCTAGAGCTAATTTGTCTGTCAACGTTTTAATAATAGATTGATGCGATTTTATCTCGCTTGATTTTATGCGCAGAGCGCACTCATTTTCTTGCGTAGTAATCTGTAACTTAGCCAGTTTGTCTTTGAGAGATAAAATTTCGGAATGTTTTTTTGACAAATCTTTTTGAGCTAAGGCTAATTTTTCTTCTAAAGTTTTGATTCCAGATTGAAGTGATTTTATCTCGCTCGACTTCATAGTAATTCGGTCATTGCATTGCGCCAGAGAAATGTCTTTATTTGAATTTTCGATCTGCAATCTCTTAGCCTCGTCAGCAACTTTAAGTGTATAGGAATGTATCTTCTGAGTCTCAGTAGTATTCTGTTTTAAACTATGTTCCAACCGCTTTTTCTCCCGGTCCCAACATTTTCTTTCTCGATTCCACTCCTTTCTCTCCTGATCAAATTTTTCCTCTTGCTTTATGTATTTATCCCGCAGCTCACTGTTATAGTTGAGGATACGATGTATTTCTTTCTCACGATCCATCACATGTGTCATATCAAATAAAAGATAATATAATAAAAAAATACAGATAGATCTCGATACTAATGTATACTATGCGTAATATGTATACTATGTGTACTAATTACTAATACTATATGTATTATGTATATGACGCATACTGTTTATTTATACTATACGTACTACACATAATATAAATATTTTTTTTTTCAATAAATTATTGATATTATTGATATTACGAATATATTTATAAAAATAACATGGCTAAACGTATGCGATCCGATGCATTTCCATTATCTCCAGCAGATTATGAATTTATTATGCAATATCGCGATGCAAAACCCAAAACCGATATCTTGAAAAAGTTAAGAGATAAATATCCTATGACAAATAGTCGTTTTTATAAAATTTTGAGGGGGGAGGAAGTTCATATGGTTGAATGGCATCAGTCTATATCAGATGAGTCGAAGACTCGAAGCTCAGCTTCCTCAATAAGACCCCTAGATCAGCATTTATCTATACCTGAATCACACTTACCAAATATTAACCAAGCTCGTATAACTGAAAATTCTAATGAGCAGAGTTCAGTATTTTCGGCACATCAAATTAACAAAGATACTTTGCATCTAGATTCTATTGTTACTTCGGATAAGCGGGTTAAAAATAGAAAATCGCGATCTACGACCCATAAACCAACAAAAAAAGTAGGAGAGTTGAGTGACCTACATGTTTTGATCGAGCAGAATCGCAAAGAAATGGAAAAAGCCGCATTTGAAACAGAAAGAATTTTAAATTCTAATTAATCTATCTTCGCTTCCTCTATCTATATTGGTATTTTTTTTCATTTAAGTTATCAGATTCGTTTTCATAACCACTGTGTGACTGCCTTCGGCAAACCCGCAACTTTTTATTGAGTTTGATTAATTTAACATTGGATTCGAGTACCTCATATAGCGATCTTTCTAACTCCTCATAGCTCATCATGCGTTTTTTTTTAATAATAAATTGTTGGAATCTGGGCTAAGACCCGCAGGAGCACACCACTTTTCGAATGATATACTGTTATCCTTATTACTATCCGTCTCTTGGTGGTATCGCTGAGAAAGTTGATCGGATACCAAAGGCTTATCATCCTGAGATGTGGTAGCACAATTTACTTCGAGTTTGTTTTTGACCTCATGCATATTAATTGGAATAAAATGTTCCTTACCATTACATACAAGTTTCAATAACCGTTTTGATGCGAGTAAATCATAATCATATTTGTCGAGTAATGGGTTAGGTAAAATTAACATTGGTTTGCGATATCTAACCACTGCAAAGTCAGAATGTATAACACAACCTGGAGCAAAGGTTACTGGTACATTATGTACGGTTCCAATTGATTCGGTATGAGTAGCAACTCCACTAAGCTTATGTTTTTCATCTGGATTTATTTTCAATTTCGCACGCTTAGCAATATCTTCAGTCATAATAGGGAAATTAGCGAGTGAATCAATTCCGCCTGCGGGAATAACTAGGCGGTTGATTTTACATTTCACAGTAGCAATATCTGTAGCGGAATCCTTTCTTTGAACAAAATCGATTTCCATAGGATCATTCAATATCTCTTCTTCTCCATCTGAATCAGGTATTTCTGGGACTGGTTCTCGATAATTTATAAAATCTGGCGTAGATAAGCATTTATCCTCAGATTTAAGTTTTTCTAACTGATGCGGGAGTAAGACCTTTTCGAGCATGCCTAATAAAATTTGACGAATATTCTGTTCAAAGGTAATTAATTTATTGGGCTGTACGGCGGAAGTAGATGCGTCTTTTTTCATTTTGCGTGATTTGGACTTCTTAGAAGATAATTTATTCGAATTTCTCTTGTGTAACCACTTTGACTTATTTTTTGGCGGTATTGCTGAACTATTCTTTACTTTTTTTTTAAATGCGTGATATTGACATTGATATCAGCTTCAGATTCAGATGAGCTTTCCTCAGAATCGGAGTTATTATCTGACGAATCGTTATCAGAGGAGTCTGTATGTGAACTAGAGTCGGACTCCACAACAACCTTATTGATATTACCGCTCTTTTTGGATCTATTCTTAGACCTTCTCTTACGAGTACACTTGCGAGAATTATGCCCGGTCCTGTTACAATTTGAGCATCTGCGCTGGGATGTTTTCTTAAGTTCCTTCTTGACCTGTCTAGATATGGCTTTATTTATCGATAACTTACTCATACGATTAGAAAGTTCCTCATCAGAATCTTGTTCAATATTTTTCTGGCGCACGACTGAATTGTTTTCTGTATTTTTCTTTGAAAAAAAGCCAGAAATATTTTCTAATACGCCTTTGGAAATAAGATCTGTGATATTCTGAAGAAGTGGGCTTTCAGTGGAGCTTATCATGGATTTTACCAGGTTTTCAACTTCGCTTTTACTCATGCCAGCATCACTTGTATTATGCACGGAAGTATGCACATCTTGCGTGTAAGAAGTGACAGGATGAGATTTAGGGTTATATTCGCCCAACATCAATTCCGCCTTCCGTCTTTCAATTTCTTCTAATTTACGTATTAAGGTAGAAATCGGATGTTCAAGACCAATACGAGTTATTTCTAATTTATTATCATGTGAGATTCCCTTAAAGAATTGCTGTCTAACTAACTCCTCCTGATTCGCTTCTGCTAATGCAGGATAAGCTTGCTTAATCAATCTTTTTAATTTCGAATAAAAACGATTTACTGGATCATTACCCTGGGTCAGAGAATGAAATATTAATTGTGACTTTTCCGCAGTAATTGTAGGATACTCGCGTCGAAAATAATCAATTACTTGACCAATAGT